>SNQJ01S0051977.1:98148-110567 GCA_010110895.2 Picea sitchensis | reverse complement strand
GTTTCTTTCTGGAGAGTTAGCGTTATTCATATTAAGTACATAATATTTTGAAAACTATTTACATAGAGCACTACCTTTTTTTTCCTAGTAGGTAGTTTCTCATACAATTACTATGATGACATGCATATCATAATGTAAGATTGTATAAACATTCCTTGTTTCATGTAGGAACAAAAACTTGTGTTCTAGTAGCTTGCTTTAGCCACACAAAATATCCCAAGTGAACCTCTTGAAAATAGGCTTATAGAAAAATTTGAAACAAATTAAAAACTCTATAAATAAGTTAGTGAGAACGATCTTAGAGATGCAAAGTTTCTTTGTCATCGACCTTGAGGTGGTAGTGGAGGAAGGTGTACATCATTTTTGTCCTTTTCTAAACTATCCTCTGACCTGCTCATGGAAATAACAAGAGCTAGTGTGTTTTTACTAGTATGCATTGCTCTTTTAGATATGGCAACATTGTCATTTCATGGAGGATGAATACAATTCCATTCCCAACTATTACCATATGCCAACAAATTACTTCACCTCTTGTTATAAGGATTCTATGGTTTGGAAAGATATTTTATATAACAACCTCTGACAAACATGTAAAAGATTTTGATTTTCTAGACAATAAATTTTATAGGCCTCTCTTGCAGATCATTCAATAAAACCCAAGATACAAGTTAGATAAATGAGACAAAAAAGTTAGACAATACAAATAGTAGTTATGTATTCATAGTATTGGATCAAACTAGCTTAGAGACAGAGTAGTTCCCCATTACTGGTGGAAGTTGAGATAGTCATTATGTACTCATAGTAGTGGAACAAACTAGCTTAGATACAAAGAGTATCCTCCATTATTCTTGTAAGAGAATGGCATGAAACTTTTACCTTTATAAAGGTTTGACCTCCAAGAAAAAATAAGGAAGTCAATTATTTTAATAAGGTACAACCTATGAGAATTATTTTAATAAAGTACAACCTATGAGAATTGAATGTAGTAGTTTTCCATTTAAAAATGACATCATATTTTCATTGAATCACAACTTCCATCTCTAACCACAAGTTGGATTCATTTCTAAGCACAATAATACAAATGAAACACATAAATTAAAAAGTAGCAGTTCCCCATTTTCAAATTTAAGCTCTTACTAAATATGACAATATTTATAGATACAGATCCTAATTCCTCTTATTGTAGATCCTAGTTCCTCTTATTATAAAGAATTGACCTATTACTTTTGGTTTACAATTATTTGAAAACATACTTTTAACTAGCCTTACATTACATTAATGAATATATACCATAAACAACATTATCATATTATATCAAATTGACGTATTATTTATAGCATGTAAAAATTTGAATCTCTTTTTAAAAATTGGATTTTCAATTTCTTAAAACTAATATTATGTAAATGAAGTATGAATAATACATATATAATAGTTATGTCTCCTCTTAATGTTCACAACTAACCCATTTATGTTGTCTCATGAGCAAGTGAAACATATGGACATTCAAAGCCTAAGAATGTGGTAGCCCAATGGACATTAAGCATAGCTTGAGCTTTGCTAATATTCAGAAAAGGTTTTCATAAAGGAAGTTGTGAATTAGTTTTGATTCTTAATGAAATGTACTTTAGAAATGTACAATTCAATCTTTAATGAGATATCAAAATATCGATCTAAAACTAAAAAATGGAATAAAAACAATAATATTTTCCATAAGATAGATATTTTCAAATAATGAACAAAAAAATAATTCTAAATCAATAAGAAAGATATTTTCAAGTAATGAACAAAAAAATAATTTTAAATCAATAAGAAAGATATTTTCAAGTAATGAACAAAAAAAAATTCTAAATCAATATGACATTAGCCTTTTTCGGACAGGGAGTACATCCTTTAAATAATAATGATTTCATAGTATGCACTTTAGGCTTACAATTTTTGACCTAATAATATCAAGGCATGCACGCGGGCATTGAGTTTTACCCTAAAATAACAAAATGTATAACATGGTTTGCATTGATTCTAATGACATAACAATGGATGTGTCTTTACTATAATTTAGGGGTTGAAGATACTTACTCAAAGAAAGAGCACACATATATTTTTCAGATGAGAAATTAACTTGCTGGAAATTCACCTCGATACTTCCTCACATAGTGGATGATATGGAAGTGGAAAGTAGTAGTTCCAGGAACTCATAGCTAGGCTCGAATCCGTGACCTCTCCCCAAACTGGGACTTTTTTTTTTTTCAGAAGAAAATTGGCTCCAGTTTATATTGATATATAAACTTTTTTACATCGACAAAGAAAGAGTCCCGAAAACAATGGGACCAAGGTACTGTCAACACATAAATATCTCTCTGTCTTTACAAACAAAGGAGCAATTTTCTCTTCGATGCTTTGAGGGCTCTTTTGGAAAGTCTATCAGCGTCTTCGTTTGTTTCCCTGTAGATATGTTGGAAGTAAGTTTCTTGGAAGTTTTTCTGCAAGTCTCGAACTCTGCGCTTTCAACCTTCAATTTTAGTAACATGGAGTTTGCCTTTACATTATAGCCACTCGATAATGATCTTGGAGTCCCCCAATAAGTGAAGGTGTTGTAGGTGCAAATAATTAGCCATTATGAAAGATGCCCATGCTCCAATTAATTCAGCCTTCGTATTGGAGCCATCTCCACAATTGAAAAACCCTCTGACCTCCGGGGAATTAAGAATTTTCAAGATTCCTCCAGCACCACAGATTGTTCCCCGTTAATAGACGCACCGTCGAAGAAAATCAGCGAATGTCCATGAATAGTATTAATCGAACTCAACCTTAAAAAGCTTGGTCTTATTTATGTTTGGATGTAGGAGAGCAAACTTAAAGTTTTGTGTGTAACTGTGTAGGCAGAGGGAATTTTACCTTCAAATAAGGTTTTGTTGCACTCCTTCCATAGAAACCAGCAAATAAGTACTGGGAGTTTTTTGGGCGCTGTTGAATTTTGTGTCCAATTCACCATGCATTCATTTAAATTCTGCCCCTTCCACTCCAGATTTGATTTCAGAGAGTCGGTACACGAGTTCCAGATCGTTTTTGTGAACTGACAATTCTCCATTAACAGTTAAACATAATCAGAAATTCGAAGGTAGATGAGTATTAGAAGGCCAAAACAGTACCTCACAAAAACCTACCCTTCATTGATACGCCAATGTAGTAAGGGCCGCTAAAACCCTCGTAAGCAATGATTTTATATTTATATTTATTTATATAAAAAATAAAAATTATTAGGTAGCGTATATATTAAATATTAGAGATATATAATATATTATATAACTAAGATAGTATTATATATTATTTAGGTTATGTTATAACTATACGACATAACTTTAAATTGTATTATATATTACACAGCTAGAATATATCATAATTAACATATAACTTATAATTAGTAATATATTATAACAAATGTAAGAATAATTAATATTATAATCTAAGTATGATATGTTATATTAATTATGTGTTTCCTTTTTGTTTGTTAGAGGTTTGAATTTAAGGGGTGAGGGTAGATTGTTAATGAATAGTCCTTTGCCCCATGTCAAATAAGTCAAGGGTATCTACATATCTTAATTGGTGATGTTGAATCTTAATTTGGTGATGTTGAATTGTAGGATGTAAGTATGACATTGATTGAAGATAAAATGTACAATGTTTAACCGTTCGATTCAATATTAAATGATGTTAGCTGCATTTGAATCAAATATAAATATTTGAGAAATAATATGCATTTCCAGTCATGGCTAAGCCACGTGAACATTTGGGTAAGGGTTGTAATTCGTGATTTAAATAATTATATTGTACATTTTATTGGGTGTGGTGTGGTGAATCAAGATTGACACATCCATGCATACTACAAAAATGAATCTAACATCAAAAAATATTGTTATAACTAAATTACATATAAGATATACATACTACTAATTTATATTCACGTTGTCAATGACTAGTTGTATATGTTTATCCCTAAACTATATTAATAGTTTATTTTATTATTTTATAACAACTTCACTTAAAATGCATCAAAATTGCTCAAATTCGCTAGTATTTAACTTATAAAAATGTTGTGACTAACTTTTTTAGTCATGTAATCACAAATTGGCCAACTTGTACTAGTGATCAGATTGGGGTAATACCTTGAAAGGATTAATGACACTACCTTAAGCTAATCCCTTGAAGGGATAGTTGCAAAAGAGTTGGGGTAGCTCTTCTAATGGCATGACAATCAAGATAACGGCCTTTGTATCAAGGTTCTAGAGGGATCACCCCACTCCCCACTTGGGGAGAAACAAAATAGAAAGCATCATAGGGAGTTGACTAGCAAGACGAGTTACATGATTATAGGAGGAAAATGTGGGACTAAGGAAACACTTCTGGATAATGGGATCACTTCTCAACACCCAAGGGAGATTCGTTGTCTTCTAGTCCTAAATAGGTTGAAATACCATAGAGCCCCCTCATCACTACTTAGAAACAAGGTGCCTGAAGATAATAACCAGACCAGAAGAATGTAGAGGAGAGTACCTGTGACATGAATTATGTTATCTGATGATGCACTAGGGAGGTCGAGACCATGGGTATTAACTTCCACTTTGCCAACCAAGCCCAAATTGTATACCTTAATGATTGGTCGTCTCATGTTATTAACTACCTACGTCGATGGATATCCCATCACCCTGAAATCATCATGATGTGGAGTACCATTACGCAACCTAGTTGTCTAAACTCGTATGTGGCTAGGGTAGTCCAGATTTCCCATGATCGCTCTAGAACCATCCTCCCCTGCGTTTTCATGATGAACCCAAAGTAATGTCTTACATGCTGGTGGCCAAGTGACATGTGGGAGTTGTCATGGCCCCAACCTCCACCACCCCATCTGGGTATTTATTGTCTTCTTTTTTCAACAGAATGCACCCCTCTCTGATTTTAGTGGGAATGGTGTCCTTCCAGTGCCATCTATTACATGTATTCATTTGACTTATTCCTTCATTCATCATTCGATCTTCCAAATCAGTGGATTTTCAACGGATGTGTGATGGAATGATCACATATATGTGCTTGGAGAGCATAGATATCTAGCATTATCTTGTTGAAAGCCTATAGTTTGATGAAACTTGGTATGGATTATTTCCATGGATGAATCTATTGAATGCATAGATAAGTAGCTGAGAATCCCTTTTGATTATGAGATTGTTGTATCTGTGATGCTAGTTTCATCCCTTTTATCAACCCTTCAATTTCCACCCCATTATTCATGTTGTTTCCAATTAGAGGGAGAATAGAGCCACAATGTCTCCACATTGGCTTGATGGATTATTTCTTGCGGTTAGAGGTATGGAAGGTATTGGGAGAGATCTTCCTTCGACAAGGGAACTATGTAGTAGATATCTTGAGAATATTCATGATGGAGGACTATAAACCGATGGCTACACCTATGATTACCAATCTGAAGAAGATGATCACTTCAAATTCAAAATTGGTGGATCCTAGGATATACAGACAACTGATAGGGTCATTGATGTATTTGGTCAACACTAGGCCATATATTTTTTTTGTTGTGAACACCTTGAATCAGTTCATGGTGGAGTCGAAGCATGTGCATTGGGTAGCAGCGAAACATGTGCTCATGTACTTGAGAGGTACTGTGGAGTATGGATTGAGATATCTTGGAGGAGATGGAGTGGTGTTGCAGGGATATACAAACTCAGATTGAGCAGAGAGTATAATAGACAGAAAGAGCACCTTGGGGTGCTACTTCGGCTTTGGATCAGTAGTGATTACTTGGTTCAACAGGAAGCGGACTTCTTAAGCATTATGTTCAGCATAGGCGGAGTATATGGCAGTAAGTATGGCTAGTTGTGAAACTATTTAGCTTCGCAAATTGCTTACATGATTATTTGATCAGGAGTGGGAGCCTGTGGTGATATACTACGATAATAAGAGTTGTATCAAACTCTCAGAGAATCTAGTATTCCATGACAGGTCCAAACATATAGAGATCATATACTACTTCATTCAAGATAGGATCCAAAAGGGATCACTTAAGCTTCAATATATTTCCATAGATGAGCAGGTTGCAGATATTCTGACCAAACCCTTGGTGAAAGGGAAGTTTGTGTTCTTCGGAGACTGGCATGGAGTGGTGCAGAATACCTTCCTCGCTAGGAGGGAGTGTTGATGCTAGTGATAGCATCGAACAGGTATTTACGCACATGTCTATGTGTCTAGACGTGTGGAAATCGTCCAAATCCTTCTACTCTTGAATTTACTTTAATTAAAGGAATTATTAAAGTAAATTGATTTTATTAATTAATTATGTAATTAGTCAATTGAGTTAATTAAGGAAAGTGCTAAAACTAATTAGCATGTTTCTAAACCTTAAGTGATGTGAAAAGTGATATCAACATGCAATCACTTTGGAGATATAACTCATGATTATAAAATCAAGGCTAGGGTGAAGGAGAAAGACACTTGAAATTGACAGGTGTTGAGAGAGTCGACACAGAGTATTAGATCACAAAGGATTGTGATTCAAGATCTTGGATAGGAGGCGAAGGAATTTCATCTAGAGATCATGTCAAGGAGAAGAGAGAACAGAGGCAACGCATGTGGGTTTCATTCAATGGAAGCCAAAGGAGAGTGTTGCGTCGTACGAAGCTTGTCATGTTGGTTTTTCGTACATGTATGTGGGTCTTAGTGGAGACAATCGCGTACACATGCGGATTTGTTGAATCAAATTCATGTACACCTTGAAAAGCATGTAGTCCTGGTTCGTACAACAGGTCAATCTTTTCCATGTTTTTCTATAGTTGTATTTCTCTTAGTGGGACATTATCCCTGTTACGGGAGCCCTGATTTTAGCATAGTAAAATCATTCTGAGCACTGGTTTTCCCTTTGGGTTTTTTCCAAGGGTTTATACCCAAAAATATTGGTGTTTATGTTTGCTTGATTTGGTTTCCTTGTTTATTTTTCCGTTGCATGTTTAGTTGACTACTCAGCTATGATTTAATTCAATAAGTGATTTATTTGGAATTAACTATCAGGTGCTAAGTAGGAGAAATTTCAATAGAGACTACAAACACTAACAATATATATACAATTGTCACCTCCAATTAACAACTCGCAAACAACCATCATATTGATCAACCAAAGGTACACGATAAATTGTATTGAGATTACACATATTTACTTTGTCAATTACTTAACCAGCCTTAGAATAGAATGAGGAAAAGACAAGGTTAACAATATATGTCTACATTAAATGTCATCTAAATTAAAAATGACTATCAAGGTGAAGTATTCACACCAGCACACCTCTTAGGAAGGACAAGCACACATTAAATAGAAACTCACATATTTGAGTGTCTATGTGAGGGTCTTTTGTATACATGGCTTGTGATTCTATATCTTCCTCCCTTGTGATTCTCTATGTCCTTCCTCCTCAACCTCATATATGATTTGAAAGTTGTTAAATGTTTTGTTTGGGGTTTGGGTTGAGGCATTGGTTGGTTTTCTTCTGGATTTCCTTTTGCTTGATACTTTGGTGAATGCTTCCTTATATGTTTCCTCTTTGCTTTTATCTACTAGGATCTCTACATTCTTAGGACAATCTCAGAATAGATGGTCGTGCTCATGGAATTTCTCACATCTAAATATGATGTGTTCATAATCCAAGGTCTATGTCCATTCATTGTCCTGGTAAAAGATGTTTATGGAGTTTGGAAGGACTCCTACAACATTCATGTAAACACAGATTTGATCGTAGGAGGTATAATGCTCGTATTTTTTTACCTCTGATATTTTTAAGAAGGTTCCATGAGTATTTTTTATACATTGAAGGGTTTCTTTCTCCTAGAATTCTTGAGGTAAAGAGTACAACCAGGTCCAAACTAGTGCTTTTGTGAAGTCCTCCTTTTTGGGGGAGAACCTCTTTGTCCGGTACCATAGGTGAAGACCCATTTAATTAACAAAATATGATCCCTCCTCAAACACACATTCTCGGTCCTCTGTAAATGCAAATACTATGATAAAGTCCTCTTTCCCTTTCATTTTCCATTGGATCTTTAACCATGCTAACAATGCCTTCTTCGAGACTCATATGCTTGTAAATTTTTTTATTACAATGTGATCCTTCATGTATTCTATGTAATGACCTATACTTGAGGAAGTGACCCATACTTGGGGTTTTCTTTGGTCTTCACCAAACAATTGTTGTTCAGTCGATTTGCACTTTGTTACTTATGTCGATTCTACATGTCAGAAATGACCTCCTTTGTCAATTCTATCCCCCCCCATTTCGACCTCTATTGGGGTCAGGATTGATTCCCCTCATACTGCCACCTTGAAGGATTTACTAGCCATCAGGGTCTGTGTTCCTACTGCCACCATGGGACATTGGAGTAGTCACCATCATCTACTATGAGTCATGTCTCTTACCCTACATTATGAGAAAGATCAATTACCTAACCCTAGTTGTTTACTCACTTCTCATCGCTTCCCCTCACCTCATTATATTATATATTGTTAATGTAGTCTGTGGACAAATTATTTTATGGTGCTGAAAAAATACCAATAAACTCTATTTTTCCACTTACATGTGTGAGGATTGATCAAACTTATTTTCAAATTTCCCATCCAGAAAGACAAATTCCCATTTTTCAAATTAATAATATCAAAAAATATTTTAATTATACATTTATTCAAATACAATTATACAATTCCTAAATTTATATAAATTATAATATATTGAAAATATTTAATTGATTTTATAAAAATACTTATTCTATAATTATAAATAAACTTTATAAATAAACTATTGAAATTATAATTTATTTTTAAAGAATAAAAATATATTATAAAAATACTTACTTTGGAATTATATTAATTAAAAATGAGATATTAAAAGTAAAACTATAATTTCCATTTTCTAAATAATAATTTTAAATACAAATCCATTCATTGCTAACGATATCACAAGTTTTTATGAAAAATAAACTATATCTCGCTTATATTAGAATTTTCAAAATCATAAACATACCATTCAGACACAAGAATGTCAATTAGTATGGAAATGTCATAATCATGAGGAGACTCTAGTTAAAAAAATTTTTCCTTTCAGTAATGTATAGAGTTTGTAATCTTAAGGTTTCTCACCATTAAGGAAAAAATAAAATGTATTATTTGGAAAACATGATCTACCATTCCCCACTTATGAGTTAGTTCTAGGCTTTAGATATGTTTCTATTCTAAGAGTTTATATTAAATATTGCATATATTTTTTGTTGTTATAATTGAAAAACTATTCTAAGGTTAGCTTTCAATGTTTTCATGAATTATTAACCAAAACTATTCTAGGGTTAGCTTTCAATGTTTTCTTGAATTATTAACCAAAACTATTCTAAGGTTAGCTTTCAATGTTTTCTTGAATTATTAACCAAAACTATTCTAAGGTTAGCTTTCAATGTTTTCTTGAATTTTTCTATTCTAAGTCCAGCTTTGCTTTTATTGGGAGAGTACGTGTAGAAGACGTATATACATACGATGCTTAGTTTGGGTATGCGTACGGATAGTGGACGCATTATTGAGGAATCCTACGAATAAGGGATTAGTTGACTGTATCTATAACAAACTATCATAATGATGATGACGTGGACACAATAATTATTATAGTGAAGTGGCTTTAACAACTATTTTAACGTTTTCAGAATTTTCCGAGTATGGGTATAAATTATTGATTTTTAAACATTACTCACACCTTCCTTGGTCCTTATTTTTTTCATGTCTATAAACTAGTGTTATTGTTTTTGTATGGGGCATTATTTGTTTAACTTAGGTTGTATAATTTTGATTCCATAGGTGAAGTAGCTCTGAAGCACTATAATGCGAAGATGTGTGAGTTGTATTGCATTGTTGTGAAAGATTTTTTTTGCTTGTGTGAGTTGTAACCTTGTAACCCTGCTTAGAGAAACAAAGTTTATTTTGAGCCCTTTTCTACAACGATTTTGGGAAGTAAAGCACTATTATGTGTAGTGTACTCTTAATACCTTTGCAAATGTTATGGCAAACTTAGGAACTTCAAGGTTTAATGGTGACATATGGCTTTAACAAGATGGCAGGGAAAGAAGTGTTATTAGCTTAATTTTATGACATTTTATTTTAAAACGATTTACATGGTGTTTTGATGAAGTGAGTGGGTGATCTTTTTTATCTAATCATGTGGCAAACAATCCTCTCTCTCTGTCTAGTAACTTGATATAATCGTGATGAAAAATCAATCACTATATTTTGATAATGAAATTTTACAATTTTGTAAATTTTGACACTATAAATGGATTTTCTCTTTTTTTTTATTAGAACAACTATGGCAATTTCAACAATCCAAATTTGTAACTCCAAAATTTAGCCAAAAAATCATGTTGAATTTGTAAGCACAAAACACCAACAAGCAAAATCCACTTGTTACACAATTAGCTTATTCCATTGTGTAAGACCCCTCATAAGATATTACAACAATGATGTCATACTCAATGCGAACCTAAATAATCAATACATATAGAGATAGAAAGAATCAAAGGCATTGTCTCCCTCGTTATTCACAATCATATGTTCTCACATACCAGCTTATTCCATTGTTGAAAATCCCTCATATGGAATTCTCTTTCCTCAAACATGAGAGGGTTGGAAGATATTGTAGAATTGTTGCCATACTCAATGTGAGCTCGAAGAATTAATGCATATAGAGATAGAAAGGATCGAGGGCATTGTCCCCCTCATTATTCTTCCCATTTCATTCTTGCATATTATCGGTATACTCTTCTCGATTTGTGTTTTTTCAAAATTGGGATCCTAGGTTGGTGATAGTGTCGACATCCAAACATTCACCACATCACACATTGTTGTTTTTGTTATGCCTATGCAAGGGAGGAGAATGAGGCTCAAAATGGTATAAGAAAATGCATCAAGGAACTCATTGAAGTTTGGGGCAAGTGACGTGACCAAGGAGGCAATGGCTATTGGGAAATGGAGAACACATTTAGTGTCCCAAACATAAGAGAGAGATGTCGGCTATGCTCATTCGTAAAAATGTAATACAAGAGGTCGAAAGAATGGTCTTTTAACATAAAGAAAGAACCCTAAAGGTCCAAAACCCTAACCCTGGGAGACAAAGCACCGAAAGGTGTTTTTGGGCCCTAAGGTGGTTAGTTTATACATCAACTTCGTGGGGGTGCAACTTTCACATACAATCTCCATTTGGCGCTCATAGTAGCTCATTGGAAAGCTCTAACTAAATACTATAATATTGTGACATGGTCAGGGTGTGTTAAAAAAAAACCTAAGCCCTTTAATTTCCCGGAAAACATCGTTTAGGGCCTCAAAATGGCCCCAGAAGTTTACAACCTAGAAAATCATTAAAAATTATTTAACAAAATTGCCAAGATGGAGAACTATGTTGAGTTAGTGGAAGAGGTGAGTGGTTGTTGAAATAATGTAACTACAAAGAGTATTCTAATTATTATTGATGTATTATTCATTAGATCAATCCCCTTTTGTGGATTGATCATGTCGGGTATTGTAAAGGACCAAATCCCCTTTTGCGGATTGGTCAAACCCTAATTGTAATGGGCTAAATGAAAATTCGGCCCCAGAATATATTAAANTGCAAAGAGTATTCGAATTAGTATTGATGTATTATTCATTAGATCAATCCCCTTTTGTGGATTGATCATGTCGGGTATTGTAAAGGACCAAATCCCCTTTTGCGGATTGGTCAAACCCTAATTGTAATGGGCTAAATGAAAATTCGGCCCCAGAATATATTAAAGTGGTTATAACCACCCAGAATATATTAAAAGTGGTTATAACCACCCAGAATGAGAAGTCGGCCCTGCCAATGAAAAGACACCCCAGTTCAGCGCCTACTAGATTGTATAGATAAGAGAGGCTAGCGCCTCATTTGTTCACTCACTCACTTGATGATCAGAGCACAAGTCTGGAGTTGCAGTTGGAGAAGAAGAAAGAGAGAGAGAGGCGCACTACTTGGGAGAGGAATTTATGTCTTGTTTGGTTTATTCTCTTGGCATTGTATTGGCTATCTATATTAAGGAAGTTTTTGCTAGGTTTTCTCCCCCATGAGGGTTTCCCAGGATAAATGTTGTGTCTCTTGTGATTGTGTATTTCTCAATGATCCTATCTATGCTATGGTTATCTAGTGAATTAAAAAGAAACCTAATAATAACTTAGAACCTTAACATGGTATCAAAGTTAAGCTAAAGAGAGCATCTTTCACAAGAAGAAGAAAAATGTCATTGTTACCGTACATGAAAATTAGGGCTTTTTATTGAAGAAGGTTTTCAGCCTCAAAACCATCTAGAAAAGTGTGCCCTAACCCAAG
>SNQJ01S0051977.1:87431-97446 GCA_010110895.2 Picea sitchensis | reverse complement strand
GAGATAAATGCTTAATGTAATCATTTGTCTAATACAAACTAACATCTCCTCTAGGAGAAATCTCTTGTGTTAGTTCCAGGTTTCCATGGAGGAATGTTTAATAACAACATTATAAGAGTGTTGACCTCATTTTGTATTGTATTTCTTACTCTTGATCTTTACTTCAAACAGGTCACAAGTGATAGCTCTAAAGGAACTACTTTGATGATTATTTGTGCTATTGCTTTATTATCGAAAGAACATTATTCTTGCTTATTGTTTTGTTGACCTTGTTTCAGGCACATGTGATAACCCTGAGAAAGATTTAGTAAAGGTTGTTGAAGGCAACATATTATATGAGACATGAAGCAGACTATGTACATGACCATATACACTCATGTGCCAAAGAAGATGAAGAAGAAGCTATCTCTTGAGATTAAGAGTATCTCATATAAAGATTGATTGAAAGGAGCAAAAGGCTCCAAAGATGACCGAACATTAGAATGATAAGTAGATATCGTTTGAAGCCTGAATCTGTCTTTCATCTTTAGACTTGATATTCAACACCAAGTATACCCTCTAAGAGATGATGAATTCCTTGTAGACTCAGAAGAAATTGAGAGTAAGCCTAATCTCAGAAAGGATCAGATGAAGAGACAAATCCTAGGACTGGGAGACAGATGCCGTGAGAAGACTAGATTGTAGCTTCAAAAACTTCTAGGAGATATGGAATCTCCTGGGAAGATTCCCTTGTTTCAGTAACATATAAGGAAGCCAGTCATAAAGACTAGGATATGGATTCTTTCGTGAGAAGAGAAGTCAGTATTGACTTCCAATATTGATCTATACAGATCAAACATGTTGCATATATACAAATCCTGATGTATGTCAAGAGGATTCTCCCAGCAAAAAGGGAGAAGACTATGACGAGACACTTATTGAAGAAATAGTTCCAGTATTTATGAAGACAACCAAAACAACCATGATTAATATATAGTATGAGATGTAGGGGGAGCAATCCCCATATTTAAAATTGAGTGGCAGTTTGTGCAGTGCATTAGTTGGGTCATGGAGACATGACTACAATGAAAGATAGAGTTACCTCCATGAAAGAAGAAGAGCGATCTTCAGTATCAGTTATTGAGCCACTCTCAATTTTAGATGAAACTGTTTCCATGATAGAATAAGAGGAGTTACTCTTAGATTTTAGCAGCCACGGTGAGAATGAAGCAGTCATTCTCAGCCTCAGAGCAGTTGTAGGTGTAGGGTCCCAGATTCCAGAAGGAACAGTTGAAGAGAGAGTAGAGGACATACTTCCAGACAGTGAGACAGATAGTGCCTTACAAAAAGCACATAGAGCTAGCACATGTTTGTGCAGATTGAGTTGTCGCTGAGCAAGTGTACCAGATTGGTACAATGTAATGAGAAACTTTGATTTAAAGATTGAAGATAGAAAAACTCATGTCTACTAGTTGAAGGAAGCTCTGTACGTGTTGAAGCAAGCTCCTAGAACTTGGTATGGAAGAATTGACAGTTTCCTGACGAGCTTGGGATTTACCAAGAGTAAAGTTGATTCTAACCTTTATCTCAAGGTTATGAATGATGAGCCAGTGATGTTACCACTATATGTAGATGATGTGTCTCTGACAAAGATGAAGAAAAGCTCATCACAAATTATAGAAGAAGCTCGCCACAGAGTTTGTTGGAAGACCTAAATGCATTATCTCTTAGGTCTTGAAGTTTGGCAGAGCATAGAGAAGATCTTCCTTAACCAAGGGAAGTATGCAGTTGAAATCCTGAAGAGATTTGATATGTTGTAGTGCAAGTCCATGAATACACCCATGGAAACAAAGTTGAAGCTCCTGGTCGACACTTCATCATAATTGATTGATGCCACACTATATAGATAGGTCATTGGATTGTTGATGTATCTGACGGACACCAGGCCAGATATTTGTTTTACTGTGAACACCTTGAGTCAGTTTTTGGTAGAACCCAGACATGTTCACCCAGTTGTTGCAAAACATGTGATGAGGTACCTTAAGGGTACATAAGATTGTAGCCTCAGTTATGATGGAGATCATGACTTCAGACTAAGTGGGTACACTGATTCAGATTGGGATGGAAGTGTCTCTAACAGGAAGAGAACTTCAGGATGTTGTTTTAGTTTGGGATCAGCCATGATCTCATGGCAGAGTAAGAAGCAATCAAGCATTGCTCTCAGTATAGCGGAAGAAGAATACATTGTTGCGTGTTCTGGCAGTTGTAAACCCATATGGCTTCATAAGTTGTTGACTGGTCTATTCGACCTAGAGATGGAAGAAACCACGATACTATAACTAGAGTTGTATAAAGATGACAGAGAACCCTGTGTTCCATGACAAGTCAAAACACATAGAGATCCGATATCATTACATCAGTGACATGGTGCAGAGAGGAGCCATTAAGCTCCAATATGTTAGCACAAATGAACAAGTTGTTGATGTGTTGACCAAATCTCTATCTCATGTAAAGTTTGATCACATTTGAGATAAGCTTGGTATAGTCTGAAAGGACCTCCCTCGAAAGGGGGAGTATTGTTGTGTGGTGATGCCAGCCTATTGTTGTGCATCCATCTTAATTGTTGTGTTGAGATGCTAGCCTAGTGTTGTGCTTCCAGCTTAATTGTTGTGTTGAGATGCCAGTTGAGTGTTGTGCTTCCAGTTTAATTGTTGTGTCGAGATGCCAGCCTAGTGTCATGATTCCGTCTTAATTGCTATGTTGAGATTCCAACTTAATTGTTGTGTTGAGATTCTAGCTTAATTGTTGTGTTGTGATTCCAGCTTAATTGATGTGTTGTGATTCCATCTTAATTGTCGTGATGATGTGCCAGCTTAATTATTGTGATGTCAGCCTCGTGCTGATGATATTCCAGCCTCGTGTTGTGATGACGTTCCAGCCTTGTGCTGTGATGATGTGTTGCCAGCTTCGTGCTGTGATGACGTTCCAACCTTGTGCTGTGATGATGTGTTGCCAGCTTCATGTTGTGATGCCAACCTCGTGCTGAAGACTCTCATACTATTGTTGATGTTGATGATGCTCCAGCCTTCGTGTTGTGATGTTGTTTTTATTAATGATGCTCCAGCCTTTGTGCTTTGATATTGTTGCTTTTGATGTTGTATCAACCTTGTGCTGCTATTGATGATGATGATTTATTAGTGTTATACTAATCCATGTTGATGCAGTTTACGATGATGATGCCACTTCAGCTTCTTGCTGAAGTTGATGATGATGATGCCACTTCAGCTTCTTGATGAAGATGATGATGATGATGCCACTTCAACTTCTTACTAAAGATGATGATGATGATGACACTTCAGCTTCTTGATGAAGATGATGATGATAATGGCACTTCATCTCCTTGTTGAAGATGATTATGATGATGATTATGTTATTTCATCTTTCATGCCAAAGATGATGATATTACTTTAGCCTCACGCTGAAGATGATGATGATGTTACCTTAGCCTCATGATGATGAGGATGATGATGCCATTCTAGCTCCCTACTTTGAATGATGATATTGATGATGAGAAAAAATTTCGATGATTTATAGATATGCCAGTCAGTGTTCCAAGATGTCGTTGATGATGCTTCCCTCTCTCTCGCTTGATGTTGTTGTAGAATACCCTTCTTGTTAAGGGGGAGTGTTGAAATAATGTAACTGCAAAGAGTATTCTAATTATTATTGATGTATTATTCATTAGATCAATCCCCTTTTGTGGATTGATCATGTCGGGTATTGTAAAGGACCAAATCCCCTTTTGCGGATTGGTCAAAACCTAATTGTAATGGGCTAAATGAAAAGTCGGCCCCAGAATATATTAAAGTGGTTATAACCACCCATAATATATTAAAAGTGGTTATAACCACCCAGAATGAGAAGTCGGCCCTGCCAATAAAAAGACACCCCAGTTCAGGGACTGCTAGATTGTATAAATAAGAGAGGCTAGTGCCTCATTTGTTCACTCACTCACTTGATGATTAGAGCGCAAGTCTGGAGTTGCAGTTGGAGAAGAAGAGAGAGAGAGAGAGAGAGAGAGAGAGAGAGAGAGGCACACTACTTGGGAGAGGAATTTTTGTCATGTTTGGTTTATTCTCTTGGCATTGTATTGGCTATCTATATTAAAGAAGTTTTTACTGGGTTTTCTTCCCCATGAGGGTTTCCCAGGATAAATGTTGTGTCTCTTGTGATTGTGTATTTCTCAGTGATCCTATCTATGTTATGGTTATCTAGTGAATTAAAAAGAAACCTAATAATATCTTAGAACCTTAACAATGGCCACCTATATCCATTTGGATCATTCCTCCCCCTTTAGTAAGCAATGGTCCCCATTGCGTCAATTTCTCGCAGTAGAAAGGGAAACTATTGTTGAATCTAAATCTCGGTGAGCCATTTTCCTTGCTAAAGAAACTATCATGCTTTGACAACCCAATAGAGTTGTATGTTCTACTAGCATGTGCCCTTCATCTTGGTGTCCATGATCCAATCCACTGTAGTTTTCTCAAGGTATTCAGGGTTGAGTTCTGTAGTGGCCAATTGCTAAGCCACCTCCAAGGTGTCTAAGAAAGGTGGGAAATATGGTCGAAGTAGCTCCACATTAAATATTGGGTGCAAGCCAAGGAAATGAGGAATACACAATTTGAAATCATTTTAACCCAAATCCTTTGTGATGGTGTAAGGCTCATATTAGAGTGGTTTGAACTTCTTGTGGGGGCCCGTGAGACACTCTTTCTACAAATGCAACCATACATTTTCACCAACTTGAAACTCGTATGGAACCCAATGTTAGTCATGTCACTGCTTATACTTGGTATTGGATTTTTACAAGATATAATGAACCTGTGGTCGGAGATGTTGGATCCATTCAACAAAGTACTATCATAGATTTTCCCATGTTCATGTTTATTCCAGCCTCTTTGCAAAAAAACTCTAATGTTTCCAAGTGATATTGTAGGCTATGCAATATGTTAGATGTTAATGTCACAACATCTGCATACAACAAAATATTTATGATAATCTCCACTATATTCACCCTTCCCCAACCTTTCTTATTTACCCATTACTCTAATTTCTCCCTTATTTCCACATGGAATGAAGGATGGCAACGTGTTTCACCCAATTTACATATAATGACCACTAATAACTTGAACACATCATTTCTTACATGTCACTAGAAGAGAGAAGGAAAGCAGGTATATTTGTGATTTCCTCACAACACCTAAGAGTAATCATAATGATGTGAAAAGGTAACCATTATTTCTCTTAACTCAAAATCATATATTATTGCATGGTGGAGGATAGATATAGTCCATATGGCTTGAAGCAACATGATAAATAATGTTGTTCATACGCCTAGAAAGAGTACTATCTCACATACAGGCAAAGATATAACACCAATGTGATATGTTGATGCTAGTCATACAACTACGTTAACATTATAGGTGTTCATAAAGGGTGTTATATTGCCTTGTCAAGCACAATGATACCCACAATGCATTATTTCCCTACTATTTTAGACCTATATAAAGTTTATTTATCTATATCTATATCATATAAGATATATAAAATCTTAAACAATTTTAAAATAAATACAATTAGTTTTTCAAATATTTATAACTAATATAATATAATTATTTTTTCAAATATTTATAACTAATATAATACAATTATTTTTTCAAATATTTATAAATAATATAATACAATTATTTTTTCAAATATTTATAAGTAATATTTTAATAATTATAAAAATTTATGAAGTTTCTATCCTTTATCCTTAAATATTAATAATTCTTTAACATTTTCAAATATTTATAACTAATATAATACAATTATTTTTTCAAATATTTATAGCTAATATAATACAATTATTTTTTCAAATATTTATAAGTAATATTTTAATAATTATAAAAATTTATGAGGTTTCTATCCTTAAATACTAATATCCTTAAATACTAATAGTTCTTTAACATTTTCGAGTTGGTACCTTATCTTCCCTAGATAGTTCGTAGTGTTCTTTGTAATGTTCTCTGGTTAAAAGAAGGGTTTTGTGAACATGAAACATGAAGTTTTCATAGTATGAGTATTTTCATTGAACTTTAAGCACCCCATGTGGGAATGGTAATATCTCATGTTGTAATTTTTATTTTTATTTTTAAATTCATATAAATTGTATCATTTATAAATTAATGGTTTATTTAAGTATTTTTTTTCATTTTGAAGATGGTACTTATAGTAAATCCTAAAATATTTAAGGCATAAGACTAGTCAACAACACATTTACAAAAATTAAACTTGGGTGGGAAAATAACAACATTCTTCTCAACCATCCAAGTTAAACCTAATTAACAAAAATAAATTATTATTAATATAAAAAATAAATATTCAAAAAATATATATAATGAATTATGAAAGTTTATAATTATTGGAAAAACAAAATAAAAATAAATATTCACTCACTAAAACAAATCAATTTATTTTTAATACTTTTTTATAAAAAATTAATTACCTAATTTATTAAAATATTTTAAAGCTTAAGTGATCATATAAGTGATGATGATGATTAACGTCCACTAAGACCGAATTGGTCTATCAGACCTTAAGAGAGTAAGTGATTACTTGAGATTCTTTAGAATTTTGTTTCTGTGCTCGAAAAACATTAAGAGAAGCTTTCCTAGATCACCATAGTTTTGTTGAGTTAAGAGGTTAGGAAGGTTGGTAGTGTGACAAATATTTTGAAAATGAGATCTAATCTGGGTATAGGCTGGACAATCTAAGAGAAAGTGATTTTCATCTTCAACCTTATTAGTGTAACAAAGGTGATACACACTTTCATCCCATGACATTTTAGGAATTGACCAACACCCAATTTCACTATGGAGCTCGTGAGAATTTGTTCTTATCTTAGCAATGCTTATTTTTTCTTTACACTTGTCAAAACAGATAGACAATTTTGATCTTCTAGATTAAGGTTGATTACATCCTTATAATACCTTAATTTTATTTTTTCCTCTAACTCTTTATCACACCACATTTTCTTCTTAAATTTTCAATTGATGATATTTTTAATAGTATCTTTATTCTGCAAAATGGTGTCTTCCATGATTCCCCAATAGTTTATCCAAGACTGGGCATCTTTATGTCATCCTCACTTGAGTCAATGGTGGTTACGACTCGATTTTGAAGCAATTTTATGAAGTCTCTTATCTTCCATGATGTTTAACTTGTTCTTATATATTAGGTATCTAGTCATAGTTGTTTTCTTAATGGGGGAGAAACTTGTTTCTAAGAGGAGGATGGGATATGGTGTATTTCCTTTAATTTTGAGATTATAGGTTATAAAATTCTTTTGTATTTGCTCCATCTTTCTCCAGGATTCACGAGAGATACTACAACCCCAAACTTCACATCCATAAAGAATAACAGGTGTAACAAGAGTGTCAAAGAGGAGTTTCTTCTTATCCCTACTCTAAAGATCGACTGATTTGCAATTGTTTTCAAGCCCATAATAAGCTTTCCATCCCCCGATAATCCTTTTCTCAATGTTATAATTCCAGTTGAGCTTGTGGTGAATATATATTCCAAGATATTTGTATGAAGTCACTTCCTCCAAGTTGTTGTTGTCATATACGAAGGTATCATAAGTGATCTTATTGGATTTAATAATCATGACCTTAGTCTTATCAGTATTAACAGTCATATCCATATTGGAGCAAAAAACCTTGAGAACTCTCAGTTGGTTTTCAAGATCACGGGGACTCCTAGCCATAAGAATGATATCATTGGCACACATAAGAATATTGATGACTATACTAGTGAGAGTAGGGTCGACACAACCTGCTTTTTCCAAACAATCTTCTAACTTGTCAATGTATATGCCAAAAAGGGTAGGGGACAAGGGACAACCTTGTTTGACTCCAATATTGCAGTTAATCTCTTTCGACCAACCCTCATTGTTTTTAAACTTATCAATAATGTTCTCATACATCCTTATTGCATCATCCTTCAACTCGAGAGGCACTTTTATCTCTTCCAACCTATTCCAAAGGTTTTTCCTAGGAACCATGTCAAAACCTTTTCTAAAGTTAAAAAAACAACAAAAAAGATTGGTTTTAGTATTGCGGAACTCCTCTGCAATGATCCTAAAGATAAAAATATGGTACACACTTGAATGATATCTCCTAAACCTGGCATGGCCTTTAACTCTTTTACTGTGAATTTCTAGCCAAAGGATAATCTTGTTTTCCAAAATAATTCCATAAAGCTTGGATACAATTGGGCTAATCATAATGGTCCTATAATTAGAGGGAATGTTTCTATCCCCATTTTTAAAAATAGGAACAATGAGGCTTTGCGTCCAGGGTTTAGGAAATCCCTGTTTGATTGCTAAATTGAAGAGCTTGTGTATGTGAGGGATAAGGATAGGCCCTCCGATTTTAAAAATTTCAGCTTGGTAGCCTTCAATGTCCTTAGCTTTCCCATTTGGAAGCCGCTTAACCCCAAACTCTATGTCATATAAAGAAAAAACTTCATCCTATGTAGGGACAATAGGAATGGTTTCCATGGCATTAGGGAACTTGTAAAAAATTTTAAGGTAGGAATTCCAGTCCCTAAGGGAATCATATTATTTTCATTAGTATTGCGGTTTAGAATTTGGATCCAAAACTTCTTATGATCCAACTTATATAGTTGTGAAAGATGCTCTTGCCTTTTATTGATATAGTACATTTTTTCCTTTTAATTAGAGATTTGTACATATTGATCATATCGAGTTTTAAGGACTCATTAGAAGCATCCCTAATGGATTTCCTAGCAATTTTACATTCTTTATCATACCAAGGGTTGGTCGTTCTATTATTCTTTTTATGGGACACCTCGAAAGAGAACTTGTTAATAGAAGTGGAAAGGGTAGTTGTAAAATTATGATAGAGTTGTTGTCCTTATAAGGTAGGAGATTTAATTTACTATTTAAATCCTTTAAGAAAAGGTCAACTTTACTTTTGTCAAAGTGCAATTGTCTTTGATTATCAGAATTCTCTTCAATGGCACTCATGTGCATGGAAAAGTTTAGAGTTAGGGTTAAAGGTTTATGATCAAAGTCAGGTTCATGGTCCTTTAAAAGGTCAAAAGTTGCTATTTGGTTGGTGTTAGTGACATTTCTTGTCTTGGGCCTGAGAACATCCAAGTCTGCAGGTTGCACGAAGAACGCCCAAGCGTAGCACGTAAAGCCCCATTTTCAGGCTAAAAATCAAGTGAGTGGGCGAAATTACGTTGTCAACGGCCTAGATTCATCTATAAAAGCAGATCGACGGACGGCGGGAAATCGTGGTTAGCGGAGTTGCACTGGGATTAGCGCGATAGGTAGCGTCTATATTGCATGCAAGAACGGATATCAGTCATCCATCCAAAGGACGCATGGCACAAGATCTAGTCACGTCAGCATTTCGGCATTCGGGAGTTTGAAGGGTGAGGGTTTCACGTCTTTTTACATCTCGAAACCCTGAACCCCGAAATGCCGAAAGGATCCAGGTACAGGCGGTCCCACATTCAATAAAGGAGATCGGCCATCCATCCAAAAGGACAAGTGGTGCGCGATCATGTCATGTCGGCATTCAGGAATTCGAGGAGTAAGATCTCCTCGTCATTTTACATCTCGAAACCTCGAACCCCGAAATGTTGATAAGCGCCCTTCAAAGCTGAGCCCACGGTCCTAGCACCAGGTCACGATAAGCGAGCCCAGAAATGGAGGTAGCCCCCTTTTAATGACAAAGCTATCTCGGTTGTTCATCTGAAGGACACACGGCGCAAGATCTGAGCCACAGGTAGGGCCTTTCGGGATTTTCATAGTGAAAGTGCCGAAGTCATCTCAGTCGTCCATCCATCGATGAAACTTGGGCGCATTGGACTTAAAGGGGGCATGGATCTGGGTGGACAGGATCTGCGCGCTCAGATCTACGGTCAGGAGTGGATTCCGGAGGCCCCCCGCCATTCTACCTTT
>SNQJ01S0051977.1:67413-78682 GCA_010110895.2 Picea sitchensis | reverse complement strand
AACTCTTCAAAGGTCAGGATCGGAGCACCTAGATCAACGACGCTCAGGCCTTTCTGCCCCCCCTTTTCCATCATGTCTTTAATGAAAGAGGGGAGGGTTCGGAATGGTGTGTTATTATTGTGAGGTCCCTTGCCTATCGTGTCACCTTTGGTATCGTCCTCCCCATTGCCACCTGTTCTCCACCTACCGCCTCCTGTCGTCTCCTGCCATGTGTCCCTCTCACTCCCAGTCACCTCCTCCTGTACTCCCGCACTCCATGCTCCTTCCTCCTCTGTCCTATTCAGACCGCGTGGCATTCCTCAGCTAATGTCACAGCTCCCGTTTCTTTTCCATCACCTCCATAGTGTTCACGCCTTTGACCCCCATCACACCCTCGTCCACATTCGCCATAGGGGTCCCTCGCAACAGTCCAACGAAGTAGCGTCCAAAAAAAGACCGTTCGGTTAATCCAGGTGGCACCATTAGAAGACCTCCACGTCCCAGAGGGTAGAGTTGACCGAGGCCGTCCCCGATCCCAAAAAGCAGTTATTGCGGCAGTTGTTGGTGGTTGAACATCAACTTCGCCATAAAAGGAAAGTTCGACAAAGGACTAATTCACGTCGACTCACCTGCAGAAGGACAATCTGAAATCTGATGGCGTCTGTCATAGGCACACGATCATCCTGAGTCTGCATGGGCAGGCTGTCAGAAGCCATGCAGACGCAATTCTTTAATGCAACATCTTGTTTTTGCTGTTGTTGTTGTTTTTGAGTATATGTAGGCGTTTTCGCCATTTTTTGTAGGATCGATGGTTGAGCAAGGCTCCCGGTTGTAAAACTTTAATGAAGCACTGTTATTCTGGTTATGCATGGACTCTTGATACTTCTTGCCTTATGAATGCCAGTTTCTTTCACGTCTTTGTTTACACTGTGTTAGAGCAACTCGGAATTGGAGAATCCAGTTGAGTTGTAACTGTTATAGGATGATGTAGATTGGATCACTGTGACAGTTGCATTGTTTCTAATCAGTCCTTGTGATTTTCTTAGCGTTGAACGACTTGGAATTGGAGAATCCAGTCGAGTTGTAACTGTTATAGGATGATGTAGATTGGACCACTGTGACAGTTGCATTGTTTCTAATCAGTCCTTGTGATTTTCTTAGCGCTGAACGACTTGGAATTGGAGAATCCAGTCGAGTCCCCCTTTCAGTTTTTTGAAACCCTGAACTAAGAGGATCTTGTATTTAGAGTTTTTCCTCTACAAACTGCTAAAAGGCCTGTTGCCTGGGGTATTTTTCTCACTCTTCTTACCAAGTATTCCACCTATTCATCTTTTAAACGACTTGCTGACTGAATTTAGATCAACACCTCCTTTGTCCCTTGCATACCAGACCCAGTCCCCGAGTTGGAGTGATATCTCCCTGAGTCTCTACCCATTTGATCACCCATTAAAACTATCGTGACATAAAAACTGATGGGCGTTGGGCTCTGCTCCTGCTGCAATCCAGGAGTGACTTCTGACGCCAACAGTTGGAAACATGGATATCAGATATCACATAATCTACGATACTACTACCTAGCCCATGAATACAAGTCATTTGGTTGGATTTTGGCCACTTCATTACTCCATTGCAAATTATTAGGTCTTGAGAGATGCAGAGCTTGACCAAATCAATACCAAACAAATTCTCAATTAGGTTGTCAGAGCTTCTTTTGTAGCTATTAGATAAAACAAGGTCCTCATCTAGCCATAAAGGATTATGGTTGGAATCATGACTTAAAAGAGTAGCTTGATTAGTTGCATTCCTAGCATTAAAGTCTCCTAGCAGGAGGATATTACCTTCATTTTTCAAACTATAAATATCTTGTTCTAAATTATTATAGGGACAATTGCTATATAGATTGCTTTTCTTATAAAAAGTAGAATTAATAGGCGCAAAATAGCAAATTTCTATATACACCTTCTTAGAATTGGTGTCTGGAATTTCTATCCAAATGTATTGATTGAGAGAGTTGATCTTATGAAGTTGAATGTGAGGATAAATTATCTTTATAATACAACACGCTATGCCTCCTATCCCTCTATGATGGGACTTTTTGTTCCATGCCAACCACAAGACAAATCCTTCTATGTTAGGGACCTTAGACTCCTCATGCTCCTAAGTTTCAACTAGACAAATAATATCAATATCACTAGGGATCCAACTTATCATAGGGCCTTTGTGCCATGGAAAGCCATGACAGTTCCAAAAAAGGATCCCGAGTGTCTAAAATTCCTAATCATTATTATCCTTCTGGTATCTATCCCTAACAATATAAGATTTTTGATTTCTAATTATTTCCCATTTTCCTTCTTTCCTGACTTCTTTTACCTTTTGAACTTCCTTCCTTAATTTTGCTTGGTCTTTGGGAATGAGGTCTTCATTTATAAATATTCTTGACCCTTTTAAGCTTGGAGATTTACTGAGTATTCTATATTTATGGTCATTACAACTTACTTTGACACAAATCAACCTATCTTTGTGATCAATTATTTTTCCTAGCCTCTTTGCTTCTATGAGGTAAGTTTTATCAATTTGTGATTTATTATTTAATTATTCTTTTACTATTGCTAGTGTATCCTCCTCTTGTTGTTCTTTTATACCAAAAATTATGAGGTTCAAAGATCTTTTATTACGCTCATGGTCCAGTTCGATTAGCTTATTCATTTCCTCTTTGATGGGTTTGATATTCAATTTGTTTTCCAGATTATTGAGGGTCAAATTGTTGGTTAGTTTTTCTTCTAGCTCCTTAATCCTATCTCTCAATTTGCAATTTTCTTCAACCTCTCCTTCTCGGGTTGATTGTTTATATTTTTACATTTCTTGAATACTATCCTTCATTGTTTGCAATTCACTCTTGAACCCTAAGAATTTATCTTCTATTTGAGTTTGAATGGTATCTTTGAAGAGTCTAATTTTTTTTATCAAGCATTGCCTCTAGCTCTATTTGGAGTTTTATGTCTCTTTCTTCACTCTTTTTTTCTAATGATTCTAACTCCATTTTGTTTTTGTAATATCTCTTTTCTCTCCTTTTTTCTAATGATTCCATATAATCTTAAAGGATCTCTAGGGTGATTTTGGGGGGCCTCCCCAGTTAGGCTGAGTTTTTTGGAATAGGTGGTGGAGTGTTCATATTGAAAAGAAGAGAAAAAAAGTAACAATTATTATTTTGGATTGACTTTAAAAATGGAAAATAATTTTTTTGATTGATAATAACGATATTAATTATTATCTCTCAAATCAACTTTTACTTATTAAACTTAAAAAAATTAAATATATTTAAATCTCTTTAATTTTCACACATTACTAGATTATAAATATATTTTAACTTAAAATTGAATCAAAGTAAAAAGTGACTTAGCCGGTTGAAGAAGTGAGAACTAATTTACGAATACGCGCCCAAGTTCTCAATGAGTTGAGGTAACTACAAAGATTGTTCTCATAAAAAAGGTAAAAATCGCAGAGAAATATTATTCCAAAATGTTAGGAATAATGTTTATATTAGAAGCCCATGATGGGGTGACATTAGAGATGACAGATGGATGGCCATATGGGCAGACACTTGGCTACATCTCTCACCACCTCGAGGTAGCACACACTGCACCCACCTCCACCATTACTCCATGCATTTAATACAATGGCCTTGACAACTCTGCGTTCATTTGATTTCGATCCAGTTGAATGGCATGACACTCCAGTTCGTGGGAGAATTTATGGCTATGGGCTGGCCAAAGGCCCAGTCCCATCGTCTTGTCGATTTCAGCAGATTTAGGCCAGCAATGGGGAATGCCATGGCTCATTCGAGCCCTTGGCCTCCTGAGTCCTGGCCTCCTCTGGCAATTGGTTTATTTTTATGTCTATGGGTCGATTTTTCTTGGCGCTCTCGGCCCTCGGAGCCCTTCTCTCCTCTTCCGATCAACGGTGGCTCTTGGATTTGGTCTGCTTCCAACCCCTTGCATAACCTTACTCCAACTTTCCTTCTTGGGTCTCAGGTGATATTCCTCATGCCGTGCATTCGAGGAAAGTCGAAACGGGGGGCAACTTGGTACATTGTAAGAGGGAGAGGTGCACGAGGACGAGGCATGCAGGCTCTTCCAAGCTTACCTCCAAACCCTGCGCATGCCTCCACCCCAGAGCGTCCCCCAACTTCTCCTTGTGTCTTCTCCCCGGACCATTCTGTCGACTGGGCCACTTCTCCAGGTCTGCCTCCTTTGTCTTCTCCCTACGGTTGTCGAGTCGAATGGTTCGACAACCAAGGCAACTCCCTGGGCTTTGTGCTAAAACTCGACCCATCGGCCCCCCACTAGCCTCTGCCTCTGCCTCCCCCTCCTCCTCCCTTCGCTCTGTCTGTCCCTTTCACTTCTTTGTCCTCTCCCCTTCCCTCTCCCGACTCCCCCACCTCCTCCTCAGATTTACCTCCACCACCTCCGCCACCTCCTGTTTGCACCCGCTGCACTGGGAATGAAGCTATCACGGACTCTCTTGACCTCATCAAGCGAGCGATGGAGGATGTCATGGGCGCCATCACTGCAATGCATCACAGAGAAGCAGAAAGGACATGTGGTGAGGAACAAATGATGACTCTGCTACAGGATCTCAGGCAAGCTATTTTGAACACAGGTGCACCAAGCAGGGAAACCGCGCAAGACCAAAGGCACGAGCAATGACTCGACCCCAGCTCAGGACAACCTCTTCTCGCTCATGTTTCATTTGGGTTCATGCATCCAAATAGTTTAATTTACAAGTTCTCTGCCCTGTGCGACATCTCAGTCCTAGTATTTTGTAGATTTAGCTCGTATCAATTTTTGTGTCGAGGTATGGTTAGTCTAGCAGGACGTATTATCGCCCTATGTGGCATTTTAGAACTAATTTTTTACATTTCAGGATCACTTCAGTTTTTTAAATTCTTGCATGGTTACTGTGAACTTTAATAGCCACGTGACAACTTTGGTTTCCCACCAGGGAAAAGCTGTCATAGCCACCTGGAACAATATGACAGATGTAACTCTCATTGCTTAGCAAGCTCTAATAGAATTTCTAACTTACAAAATATAAAATTATATTAGAATTGGTTTGGGATTTGTTGAGAGAATCTCTCAACAAGTTGTTAGAGTGGTTAAGAGTACATGCCTATGTTAAGGCAAAGCATGATATATAAATATGTGTATGATTTAATAATAATAAAAATAAGTTTTTCATGTTGCAGAGAAGTATTATTCCCCGTTCATTACCAATTAATATTAAAATATATAAATAATAAGAAAATTTAAATAATTTAGTATGATTATTAATTTTATTGTCGAAAGAAAGAGTTTATCAAATTATAATTTAATAACAAGCATATGCTATAACAAAAATCAACGTTCCAATCTTAGCATATATGGTCATCTCCCACTTGAAATTTACCATATGAAATGTCACTATTAATGATATATTGCCCGGATAATATTTAAATAAATTATTATATGAAACTTGTAAATTACCAACAAATTTTATTTTCGAAAATAATAATATAAAAATACGTTTTAGTTATACTTTAATTTAAATAAAATTATAAATATAAATAAGATGAAGCACTCGTTAAATAATTTTCTTTCGTTAGTAATGTGGAGAGTTTGTACTTTTAAGGTTGCTCGCCGTTAAGAATTGACGGGTTGGTTGTATTCTCTATTTTAGGAGTTCGTACTATTGGTCTAGATGGTTTTCTAGTTTAGGAGTTGAAGCAATATACGTGGATATTAAATATCATTATTTATTTAACTATTTTAGGAGTTTGTACTATTGGTCTGATGGCTTTCTATTTTAGGAGTCGAAGCAATATACGTGGATATTAAATATCATTATTTGTTTAACTATTTTAGGAGTTTGTACTATTGGTCTAGATGGCTTTCTATTTTAGGAGTTGAAGCAATATACGTGGATATTAAATATCATTATTTATTTAACTTTAAAGTAGCTTAGCTTCAAATGAAAGGATGACTATCTTAGCTTAAAATCAAAGGTTGATTGAGAGACTCTAATATTAAAATAATCATTACTCCAACTATTCCAATGAAAGGATGATTATCTTAGCTTAAAATTGAAGGTTGATTGAGAGATTGTGATATGGGGATGTTATTATGCTCGGAGAGGAAGGAGTTTATATGCACCATCTATCCTTTCATGAAATTTTAATATTTCACACCTTCCAAATCATACATCTCAACGCATTGAATTAACGATTATGTTTAAATTTATTGAATTTATAATAAAATGAATAGAAGGAAAGGAAATAAAAAGTCATACTTAAAAGTGTGGCACTAAGGATATGGTGGTTGATATAGGCATAACATGACATTGAAAATGGAGTTACTCAATGATGATGAAGAGGGGGCAGAACATGACATTGAAAATGGAGTTAATGAAGATGAAGAGGGGGTAAACTTGTGGGTCTCATCTTTGTTATTAGGAAAAATTAAAGGTAGAAAAAAAGGCCAGAGATAGTTATTAGAAAAGGAAAAGATTGCAATTCGCCATCTTCATCTTAATTTTTTTCTCTACCATCTATCAAGGAGAATCCAATTGTTCAAGAATGTCTTTTGTCATCCATCAATGAGAATCCAATTGTCAAAAAAGAGAATCCAATTGTTCAAGAATGTCTTTTGTCATCCATCAATGAGAATCCAATTGCCAAAAAATGCATGAGTAGTGATTGAGAGGTTCAACAATTTGGATAGAATTTGCCAAAAAAATGCATGAGTAGTGATTGAGAGGTTCAACAATTTGGATAGAATTTATGCAAAGAGTTTTAAAAAGTTTTGATTGAGCCTTGTTCCAAGAAAACAAACTTTTAAAGAGTTTAATAGAGTTTTAATGCCACAATAAAGGGTTTGTGTGTTGGAATAATTAGGGAAGCAAAGGAACATCTTTGCCCACCCTTACAAAGCATATGTTAGGTGAGGAACCTATGCCTAATTAAGTTTAAAAGTGTTCACGAATATTTGGAACTTATATTTTCAATTTTAATTTGATTTGCCACTTAAAAGTGTCAATATGTATTGTTATGATTGTGGAAAAGTAATGAGAAGTTAATTATTCCAAGTAATTTATTGGTCGGTTGGACAAGTTAAGTTCATTCTCATAGCCATGACTAAATGAGTTTTAAGTAAATATTTAGCTAATTGGTTTACCACACCAAATTGTCTTACGGTCACTACAAGGAAAACCAACTTTTGTGGAGGTTTTAACAGAGGTTTCTAGTGTTACAAGATTGGGAAAAATTATTAAAAAAAAATTCTGCAAAAACCTCCTCTAAGGAAAGTAGAAGTTTTGGCATATGTTTTAGTGGAGGTTTTTTGTGTTGTTGCTTCATATACATAATGCAGCACTGGTGCATCCATATTTAAGATGCACCAAAGTGTATTATATAATCTAAAGCACCAGTGCACTATATATTTTTAAGCACCATTACAATATATATCCTTGTGCATCGTGAAATACCAATAATGACAATGGAAATGGTAATTATAACACCAACAATAATTGTATCATTCAAGGTTATGGCATTGATGTTGTAATAGGGAACATATACATGTTTAGTATAGGTATGAACATCAATTCTTCATTAACTAAACAAACTCATACACATTACATGCATTGATGTTTGTATTTAATAAATCACATTGGTGCTCTCATACATACAATGAACATTGATGTATTTATACATGTAAAGCACACCAATGCATGTAAGACTCATCGGTGCATGATAATATCTCATGCCCATTGATGCTTAAATATTAGTTACACATCAGGGTATACCACTGATTAAAATTCACATCAATTTGTAGAAATGATCAAAATGCATTGGTGCATACCACTGATGAAAACACATTAGAGCCTACAAATGATGAAAATGAATTGATGTGTTATAATTCCCCATGTTTTATTTAATATTTTTGTAGGTATGCAAATGTAGCTTCTTGTTTCTTGTCGTTTTTAAATAAAATTTCAAATAAGCATAAAAAATCAAATATTTTTTATAATATTGAATTTTAATTAATGCACTAGGATATGATCATTGCATTAATGTATTCTATCATGTAAACAAATATATCATCTAATTACACATATGTACAATGTAATAATGTAAATTCATCCATATATTTAATAGACAACATAAAATTTTACAACAACATACACTAAAATAGAATATGAAACTCATTTTATTATAAAAGAATTGTAACGTACCTATTACCCAACAAAAAGGAAATACTTTGATACCATTTAAAATGAATTTGTGCAACATGACAAATAAAATCATACAACTATAAAAAAAATTAAAATCGTAATGCAGATTGTTCCTCAATCATAATAACATTTATATACACAAAATATAGAGCAAACACAACATTATAACAAAGCATCAACACAATAATAACACATTGCAAAGAACACTTCTATTTTTAAATATTTACACAATCGGCTACAAACAACGGATGTTCCACCCCGTTATCACAAAATTTAGCACCTTTTTGCAAAGCCTTTCATAAGGGCTAAGACAAGTGTAAGATGGAAGTGTTGTTGGATTTTCAATGAGCTATGGCTCATGTATCTTCTTTAAATTTTATGTTTAACTATAACTTGAACCATAACTACTGCAGCAAACCAAGATCACAAGAAGAATAACCATGCACAAGAACACAAGAAGTATCCTGGGAAACCCTTCTCAACAAGGGAAGAAAACCCAACCAATCATTTGCTATATTCCTCAAGAGAAAGACCTCCCACACCATCACCAAACCTAGCACACAAGAGGGTGCTATAATTCTCATAATTTCAGACCACAACTTCTGAAATCATGAGATGACACAATGATAAGTGTATTTCCTCAATGGGGATTCACCTTTATTTATATAAGAATTGTCACATCAAATGATGTGTCTATTGGCACAATAGGACCGACCTCAATAACTCAAAATATAATTAATAATTACCATATTAATTATCTTTTATATTAATTATCTTTTACATTAATTATCTTTTACATTAAGGTGGGGCCGACCTGTACCCTTTACATTACAATTAGGATTACAGGTAAGTCTGACTCTTGAACAATATAGCAAAGGATCTCATACACCCACTAGTGCTCAGCCACTAGGGACACATCCATAGGGATGTACATATCTCTATCTCACTGCGTCTCACAGGAGAACCACACTCACTAGTGCTCAACCACTAGGATTACGTTCACCTGTGCTCATCCACAGGCACACCGACTCAACATATCTTCTTTCCCATTGCATTACACAGGAGATTCATCTAGAGTTCATCATCTCAACTCTCTGCTCAGAGGAGTATAATACATCATCTTCATCTCTATCTCATGACGATGCACCCATCTCTATGGAATTCACACGTTCACCTTGTGCTCAGCCACAGGCATGTCCAACTCAACAAATCTCCTTTCTCACTATGTTACACAAGAGAATCATCTAGAGTTCTTCTCAACTCTCTGTAAGGAGGAGGCCATCTCTACNCTACGTTCCAGCTCTATCTCAGATAAGAACCACACACCCCTCTCAATGGATCTCTCTCAGGTTTGTGTCCTGGAGAATGTCTCATGCAGCTGTAATCATCAACACTCCCTCTCAACTAGGGAGGAATTCTTCACTAGGCCAAGTCTCACACGAAAGTACTTCGAAAATTGTCTTGGTTGTAGTCATCAACACTCCCTCTCAACTAGGGAGGTATTCTTCACGAAGCCAATTTGGTGAAGATGCCTGCAATCTGCTTATGTGTAGGAAGGTACAATACGTGTGTTGTTTTCCTCTACATTATGTCACTCAAAAATGATAGTTTATCTCAACTTGTTTCAGTCTATCATGAAACACCAGGTTCTCAAAGAGATTCAACCACAACTCTGGTTATTATCATAGAATTCATCTCATGATCAAGTAAATCTGTTAGAAGCTTGTGAAGCCACGTGGCTTCGCACACTCAATGCTATATACTCTGCTTCTGTGATACTCACGGCCACAAATCCTTGTTTCCTGCTGCACCAGGAAATCATGGCAAACTTCATGGTCCATTGTTCTCTCTGCTCAATCTGTATCGGCATATCCCTACAAACTCAAGTTATCACTGGAGGCATATCTCAGGCCATGTCCAATTGTTCCTCATATATATCTCAATACATGCTTTACTACTATCCAATGAGTCTGTCTCGATTTACTCTTGGATTGACTAAGCACATTTTTTGCATAGCATACATCAGGTCTGGTGTTAACCAGATACATCAATGATCCAATCAAATGTGGATCAATCTCATCTGAATCATCATCATTTATTTTTCGTCATATCCATCAACATCGATGTAGACATGGATTTCCATTCTGTAATACTGAACTTATTTAATATCCACACTGTATGTTTTCACTGACTTAGGAAAAGTCTCATTGTTCCTTGGTCATACTTCTTGTCCCGAGAAGTAGTGCATCATACCCAGATCCTTTATCTCGAAATCATAAGTTGAGGCTTGCTTGTATTCAATAACACGACTTCCTGAATAAGTCATCAAAATCAGGCTCTCGTCACCAATAATGTAATAGTATAGGTTTGGAACAACAATACTCTTGCTTAAACCCTAAAATCATCAAGAATCCATCTATCTGATGTAGTTTCCAACTCATGGATGGTAGAACAGATGGTAGTGCATCGGGCTACTGTATAAATATGTCTTCATCATATTTCACTCCCTTTGCTTGTGAGAATCCTCTGACTACAAGTCTTGTTTTATATTTCTCGATACTTCCATCAACTGCATGTCTTTCTGCTTCTTGCAGAGTTTTGTCAAGCTCAAATAGGCCTTTTATGGCCTACTGCAAGGTTCCCGGGAATATCAATTGGAACAACTGTATCAATGGCTATCTCCCTCTAGATTGCTGAAGAGGAAGAAGATAATGCCCCTCTTCCTTAATTGGTTTGACTCCTTCTGAGTCAAGTGACTCCCTCTGAAGTCTGAAGGATAAGCATCTTCCTTTGTTTTTAACCTTCCTAGAACAAGAAAAACAAACGAAAGAAAACAAGACAAGAATATATCCTAGTGGATATTCATGAGTACATCTCTAGAATCAAATCATTTTAAGGATTGTTGTTATATCTACAACACCTACTTGTAATGTAGCAACCTTAGAAATGTAGGTTATAGTCATGATAAATAAAAAAATCAAACCTGGAGTCTTTACTTCCAGTATGTTGTTCTTCTGAGTGCACT
>SNQJ01S0051977.1:45969-60757 GCA_010110895.2 Picea sitchensis | reverse complement strand
AGGAGTATCCATTACAGAGTGCGTAGCTCAGCCAGTGAGGGCGCAAGTCAGTTTGAGGGTTTGGAGAGCTGCACGAGATCCGTATCCAGATTGCAGTTTCCTTCCAACCCATTTGAGATCCAACCAGGGTGCTTCTATTGATCCATCTATCATCAGATTCTGATGGTGGAATCTTGCAGATCTACTCATTCAACCATTTAGGGTGCAACTCTTCCGAACTGACATTTGGTGTTGCATGCAGAGTATCAGAGCAGATCCAAGAAAATCCTTCCGACCCATTTCCTTATTTGGCGAGACTATCATTTTGAGCCATATAGCAGCAGATTCCGTTAGTGGAATCCTTTGGGACAACATCCAGTGCCCTCAGGAGGTGTGCAAACCCCCCCAGGGTCCAAATCTAGTGCCTCAGGGACCAGATTCGAGATCCGACACTCACCCATTTCAGTCTAGAGGATAGGGTGTTTCTTTTGGAGTAGTTTCTAGCATATTCTAATGGTCTGAACTCCTGGATGAGTTTCCCATCTTGTAGCGGTTACCGTACTTCTCCAGAATCACATATTTTCATCGATCTATCCGTGCATGCATCAGATCTGCTATCATCTTTTGATCATGGGTATTTTTATGTTATTTGATTGTATTCCAGTGTTGATCCATGAGATCTGGTTGGCGTTTATATTCTATAGTTCCAGTAGGCTATTGTATTTCCATGCTTGAACCGTATAATACATGATATTGGGCAGTTGATGTTCTTTACTTCTGCATGCATCCTTTATATGATGTTTAAACCATTAATATGCAACATGCACATGCAATAACCAACATGCACATGCAATAACCCACATGCACATGAAATAACCATCAAGATCTCAAACATACAACTGAAATGCATCCAGAAACCCCTAGTGTATCAGATCTGCAAGACAGAATAATAGACCAGTAGCAAATATCTTGATCAGTGGGATCAGGGATATTTTACAACACCTCACCACAAAATTTAAGTGGAGGTTCCGACCTCTTTGATGGGTTTCTCTTTTTTCTACGGTTTCTTCATCATCTACCACATGAAATTAAGAAGGATATGGCCCTCTTCTCTTCACTCGTACAGTAAGGTTTACCTAATGTGCAATAGTTTTCTTCAAGCCTGCCTTAATACCATGTTAGATTTTCAATGAGCTATGGCTCATGTATCTTCTTTAAATTTTATGTTTAACTATAACTTGAACCATAACTACTGCAACAAACCAAGATCACAAGAAGAATAACCATGCACAAAAACACAAAAAGTATCATGGGAAACCCTTCTCAATTCTCTGCTTAGAGGAGGCTAATACATCATCTTCATCTCTATCTCATGAGGATGCACCCAGCTCTATGGGAATTCACATGTTCACCTTGTGCTCATCCATAGGAACGTCCAACTCAAAATATCTCCTTTCTCATTGTGTTACATAGGAGAATCATCTGGAGTTCTTCTCAACTCTCTGTAAGGAGGAGGCCATCTCTACGTTCTAGCTCTATCTCATATAAGAACCAAACACCCCTCTCAGGGGCTCTCTCTCAGGTTTGCGTCCTGGAGAATGTCTCATGTAGCTGTAATCATCAACAAGTGTTACCATTGTCACCTTAGCAATCACTTCCCTCGTTTTAGTGAAGAATGAAATCCAACTCAATTGAGGTTTCCCTAGTAACCTCAAGGAATCCAATAGCAAGATAAGATTATATCTACGGTATCCTATGTTAGCTACTCAAACATAACACCACTAGAAGAAGGTTTTCAAGGTCAACATAAGTTGGTTTAATGAAGCAACTTCCACATTTGTATATGTGAAGTATCTAAGACAATTAATGACATTTAGAAAGTTACAATAGGTCAAAGAGGTACCCCAAACACTACAAATGAAAGAAAAATATATGGCTGTTGCAAAACTTGTATGAACGATGATGATATTCAACAATGTACCAAGTTATAACAACAACAATAAATCAACCCTCTAAACAAGTTAAACATGCAATAAACTAGGGTTGGAAATACAAGTTAAATTAGGGTTTTGTAAACAATTAATTTCTAGAATATAAATGACACATAACAACCCTAAGAGATGGAAGACATCAATCCCTAGAGGGATAAAAATTAAATCAACAATGCAACAAATGATGATAAGATGCACTTTGAATATGATTTGTCAATTAAACCCTAGACACCTAGCATAAAGATGGCTAAAAATTGAAGAGTAATTGCTACAAACCCTAATCTAACCCTAGAACAATAAAATAAAGGTAAATTTAGGTTTAAAGACTTACTATAAGGGGTAAAGAATGGTGTTGTTTATTGCTCTTGGACATATGGAGTCAAACTACGAACTTCCTTGGAGACAAAGGTGAAAGAAGAACTTAGGATAAAACCCTATAGTAGTGCACTACAAAGCTTGGGTATCTCTCCTATAGAAAGGAAACTAGGGTAGTCCACTACAAACCTTAGAAAGCTATCCTATAGGAAAACAACTAGGGTAGTCCACTACAAACCCTAGAAATAGTCTTATGTCCTTTAACAAGTTTTAAAACAAATGATATGAAGGGAAGGTAGTCCACTATAAACCTTCCTAGGGTTTACAAGACAAGATCTATTCAAGAAAATACAAGGAAAATGCACTATCACCATTTTGGTAAGAACATTCACACTTAATACATTCATAAATGAATTGACAAATATGTAGAAAAATCACTTACTAGGTAAATCAATGCTCATCCGTGAAACCTAACCATGAAATCATCTATCAAAACTTGAAAAATAATCCAAATATAATCTCTCCAAGAAGCCGCATGAGTTAGTCATCCATAGAAAAAAGAGAAGTATAGAAGAGACAAGTAGTAGTAATCCTCCACAAGTAGCAATCATGAATAAATGAGGGAGAACTTCCTCTGTTTATATGAGGAAACCAAGCACTTTCCCTCATTGATCTAACATCCACTAAAATACCCTAAAAACATAATAGATCCATGATACAAGGTGGATAGGTCTAGGCCAATCCCCAAAGAGGCCTATAAAACAATGATACAATACTAAAACATGAAAACATCCCTAAAAAATGTCCCACATATGAGTGTAGAAGGCTAAAAAAGGGTGACGCCATCTCCAAATGGGGTACAAAGGCTCCAAAAGACTTGTCTCTCCCCAAGTCCCCAAAAGGTGCAAGGTATCATCAAAAGTCATGCTTGCTCATCAAGAAGGTCACATCTCCTCATAAAAAATGTGCCAACTCATCATCAAACATGCTAGGTTGGCTCAAGCAAGTGTCATATCATCCTCAAGTGTGAAATTATCTCCAAATATGCAATATCCAAGCTCAAAATCATGATTTCGTGAAGGAAAAGGACTCCATGACCTCTCCAAAGAGGTGTACTATCATCATCAAAGGCCATTTCATCAATTCAAACTTCAACATCCTCAAGGGGGTGCAACGTCATGAAGGGGCTCCCTACTCTCTCCAAGTGACACATCAAGTTCGTGGTGAAACGTCCTAGCTCCTAAGTGCAATGTCCAAGGTCCAATGTGTGTTGGAGGGTGTCAAGAGGCACACCAATTCATCATAAGGCCCAACACTTATTAAAAAGGATCCAATGACCTCCATACATTGTCTAACGTCCTCCATGAAGTGTAGGGGGAGCATCACCAATGTCCTCCAAAGGACCATGTCAAAGGGTGCATCATCATCAAGCATGGGCTCAATGAATCATGTAAGACCAACCATCATGGATACAAGAGTCATTCGAATAAAAAAAAGTGAGTTAAATTTTAATGTAGAAGCCATGTAAGTAGTTCACATTAGGTATCTTCTTCAAACTTCACACTAGCTTATGACTTTATGAAAATTTCCAAGTTTACGTATGGGAGGACCATCATAGAACCCTATTATGTAAGTTTTAAGTCTATGAGGTAGAACAATGCATACATATTCTTAAAAAAAATAAAATTAATCAATGGATCATACATGCAATACACATTAATTTATGCTGGAATCCCTTAAACAAGAGAAAACCAACCTTCCTTGGTGTTGCATTTCTCAACTCTACATTGTATTAATTTCACCATTCACAAAACAATATATACATTATTTTAGGTATTCTACATATTCCAAAACCATAATTTTTTAAACCATATTAGATTGTAACCCTAATCCCTTAATATGAGATTAAGTTAGAAAACTGCTAAAAATAGTGAAAATTGTCCAAAAAACATTTTGGGGCCCTATACTGAAACCCATTGGCTCATGTCATTGCCCTTTTCTTAGAATGGGGGGGCAAGGATTGCCCCCCTTGTGACCCCCCCAGGTGAGTTCGATGTAGGCGTACACCACTACTTGCGGAGGGTATCATTAAAATCCAACACCGGCCCCCCCGCCCCACACCACCACATGCAATGAATATAACACATACCCAACATATTACGTGTGCTATTACCCAAGTAGAGGAGTACTTCCAAAGAAACCAATCAAAGTGTACGTGTGAGTGAGTGGTATGACTTGGTGTTTACTTCATGGTCATGGTGTCATTGAGATGCAAGGCCATGTGTGATGTTCATCTCCATGAGCACCTTTGTAGAGAGAGCACTTGGTGCATTGAGTTACCCTTTCCTTGGCACTGTTTCTTTCCACCCCTATATTTCCTTTTGATATTCATTGATTTTATTTGCAAGCCCCTTTTTAGGTTTATGCATTTACTACATTGGGATAACTAAGTCCTTTCTTCTTATATTCATTTAGTGCATTAGGAATTGGGGTGATGGCCTCATAGTGAGGGGGTAGAGCTCAATCTTACTTGGTTTTTTATTTATCATTCATATCCCTTTATTGTTCTTTTTCTGAATTTATAACACGCTCTTTCCATTTTTTTTACCATCTGCATCAATGTTAGGCATTCAATCCCCTTCTTCTCATAGGAGAATGAAGTACAAACCTTTTTGGGGTACATGTAACAACCACTCCCAAAAGATAGTACAAAGAAAGGAAATGTATGGAAAGTTTTAAGTATGGAAAAGAATGAGTGCATTACCTCTATCAAGGCCTCCGAGTAGTACTCCTTTCTCCAAGAGTGACAACAATTGACTAGGACACATATGATGGCCACCAAGGTGAAACAAGGAAAAAATCATAACTTCCAAGCATCATGATTCATTATCTAACTTCAACCCATGATCCTTACCTAAAAACCCAATACATTAAAATTAAACACTTCATATGAAACAATGGCTAATACACCTCATGTGTGTTGGACCACCATCATTAGATGAGCATGTTGATCAAGTGAATGAGCTGAGCAATGATGAGGAAGAGGCATTTGAGGCACTGCTATCTGTGGAGGATGTTGGTCTTCATCTTTGGGACAACTATCTACAATGTGGATCTGTTGATGCAGGAAAAATGCCCCATGCCAACATGAGGGAGGATTGCTCGATGGCAAGTCCCAATTAGACATGCTCTCATTTGGTACGACAATATCCACTAGTATGTGGGCCTGGTTGCCGCTAAAAATGGATTTCTCTCTAGATAGAGACTTTCTCTTTTAATCTAATCTAAATTCTAAATGCAATCCTAACCTTCTATGCAAATGCAGTCCTATTCTAACTTCTAACTACTCCTAATCTAACATTAACCAAAAATGAATTACAAACATATTATTTTACTTATGAAAATAGAAAGAATTCACATTCCTCAATAAGAGATCATACTAGCATACTCATCTACATGTAGATGCTATTAAATATGTCCCTACAATCGAGTTCATAATCCATTCATAATTATTTCCTACATAACCAATTGATAGAAATGACAAATTGTGAACAACTATAGAAAACAATCAATCAACAATCATGCAAAATTGCATGAATAAACCATGAATTAGATTTTCCCTATATTCAATCTCTAGAAAAAGTTCCCCAAAAAGAGGTACAAGAAAAATCCAAAAAATTTCATATCCGTCCTCAAGCTTGATTAAAATATACAAGACCCAATTCTGGGTTATCTAGCCCTCCCACTGTTCTGTTACAATAATCTTTCTTTTATAGAACAAGAGAGGCCTTTCAACTTCTATAATTGTTAGTGTTACAGTTACAATCATTCAATTTTATCACTTTTATCCTTTTCGATATTTTGGGTTTCTCTTCACATTACAATATAGGATGAAGTTTTCAGCAATCACCCTTTTTATAAGCAATCCATAAATTACGATCTTTGGAGATTTCTTCGATATGACCATATTGCATCTTTTCTATTTGTAAATCTTCTCTGCAAATCTCATTTCAATTTCTTATGTATTTTATGAGTATATGCATCGGGTATAGTGGCAAGCTTTATCGGTGTTATCAAAAAGTTGTTCAAAACATCCTTATTTATTTCATTGATATGCTCAATGGTCCTTTGCTATCGTCTTTGATTTGTTCCACCTATACAATTCATATCTTGTTGGGAATTTCCTAATTTAATTCATCCATTGTTGGCATGTTGAATTTCCCTAAAATCCCATCGATTGAGTTCCATTTCCTATGAATGTTCCTTCTTCAGTGAGCAGTTTTCCCCTATGGGGCTGGATTTTTTCCATATTCTCTCTTGAAATCATGCAAAATTAAAATGATATGAAGGGTTTTGTAAAGGATTTGAACCTTCCTGCTATACTCATATTAACACGAGAAAGTGTAATATAAACAACTAACAACTCAATCTACATTTACTTTGAGTAATCCCAATGGGAGGGATAAGTACATAGGCACTTAATGTCATCAAGAAGTACCTCATCGACCTTACCATTATGAATGTTGATTGTGAAAACCCAATACAAATCATTCGACTAGTGAGTATCGAGAGAGATCTATCAGGTATAAGCTCATCGGGGTTACGTCCATTAGGGTTTATGCCATCGGGGTTAAGGTCCATCAGGGTTACAATCGATCAGGGTTAAGAAAAATGACTAGTGAAAGGAAATCTTGATGAATATTATCCCAAATAAAAGAGCTATGACAATTCAAAAGATGATTCGAAGAATCATTGTTTAATTCTTTACTCCGCTCAAATTGAAAGGTGATAATAAATACACGTGGAATTGGTTTGTACAATGAATTTAGCTAGTCCCCACCTTTCCATTAATGCATTTAAATTCGAAACTTAAAATGGGTAGGATAATTATAGAGGCACTTAATGTCATCAGGAAGTGCCTCATTGGCCTTACCATTATGAACATTGATTGTGAAAACTCGATACAAAGCATTGGACCGGCGAGTATCAGGAGAGATCTATCAGGTGTAAGCTCATTAGGATTATCTCCATTGGGTTTAAGGTCCAATGGGGAAAGATCCATAGGGGTTACAGTCGATGGGGGTTAAGAAAATTTACCAGTGAAAGGAAATCTCGATGAATATTATCCAAGGTGATATATCGAGAAAATTCATATCGGGAGGGTACACAATGTGGAGTGACATCACGTAGGAAAAACCCAAACTATGTGAGCATATAAATCTAACGTGCATATGACACATGGAGAAGAGGACATGTGTCACTCTATGGTGAATTCAGGATAAAAGGACCCGGTTATCGGTCACACATATTTTAGCCTGGAAGGAATGAGAAATTTAGATCATGATCAATCACAGCAGTAAGATTTTTCAGGGTTGAGAAATTCGTTAACTATCACACATATTTAAGCCTGAATTTGATTAGGTCCATTGGATTAGATCATCCTTAGCCATAAGATATTTCAGAAGTAAGTTGTATGGTTAAGGAGGGCACATATTTAAGCTTGAATTTGATCTTCATTGTTGATTCAAATCATTCTCAGCCATCATATCTTTTGGGGTTGACAAATTCGTTAACCCTCGTGCATATTTAAGCCTAAATTTAATCAAAGTCGTCTGATCACACCAATATGGGTTGTAGGATCTTTCAGGGTTAAGAAGGATTTTAACCCCTATGCATATTTAATCCCAAATTTGATTATCTGATTATATCAAATCAGTTTTCAATACTACGCATAATCGATAGCTGAAAACCCCATAAAAAACATTGGGCCGATGAGTACCAAGAAACACTATATCAGGAAAACTTACATTGTGGGTTCATCTGTTGGGGAAATATGTATTGGGTATAATCCATCAAGGATCTGTATACTGAGGTTACGAACCTTAAGGATATTTCCATTGAGGATCTGTCCATTGGGGATAAGGAGAGTGATTGTTGAAAGGAAAACCCAATGAAGATTCACTGAGGCGATATATCAAAAGACAATGTATCGGGATGAACAATAATGCATGTTAAACATGAAGACCGATGTGTTGGGTCTAATGTGATGAATAAGGCTTGAAAAAGGTAAATTGAATCATAAATAAGGACCATTTTAGAGGGAAACTCTATCTAGATTTCCTAAAGAAATGTCAGAAAAAGCCATATCTGAAGGAAAGAAGTGGGCCTCTTAAAACAAAATCCAACGGAGAGTCCTCAAGGCGATAAACACCCATCAAAGATACACTATTGGGAGTCACTAGAGATGGTGGATTTGATAAGGAAAATCCCAAAGATAATATCGGATAACAGGTATTGGGAAAACGTAAACATTGCAGACTTGAGCACTCTGATAAGCATAGGTCGACAGTATGATACTGATATAAGTTTAAGCTTCATTGGTAGTTGCAAACGAATGCAAGTGAGCCCGATCAACTGAGAGTCAATATAGGATCATTTTTTAATTAAATCATAAATAAACAGAGCTGAAAAAATCAATAATTCTTTGAATAATTCAATGAAAATAAATATCGAAAGCAAGGCGAGATCAAGGGAGAAAGAGCTTCCATATGTGTGAAGATCATAAGACTACTCAGAGCCAAGGAACTACTCCTTAACTTAATGATTAATATAGAAATTTTGGTAGGGGGGCCATTTAATTTTCCCGAAATAGGAAAATTTAATAGTTGTTGTAGGTACAATAATTCCAAAAGACTATCTACAAGGAGAACGCCAATGGATATAAGAAGCATTAGAAAACAAATACCTATTGAAGAACAACAAAAAACTGTACAATCAACAAAGAGATATTGTGACAATTGTCTATGTGGTTACAATTGTTATTTGATTGTCATCCACATTTTCACACTTTTGAATTTGATTCTTAATGGAATTTAACTTCCTATCATGCTCAAAAGTTTCCAAAACTGTATAGAAGGGCCATCATTATTTTAGCTCTTGGGCATGCTCTTGAATGATTCATACAATCATGATGATACCATTGTAGGATGAGATCTACCTATAGCAATTCTCATCTTTACATATACCTCTTATCTTATATTTGTTCCAAGTTCATTAATCTTTGTAGTACCTATCTCTTAGTATGATCATTAGGACATGGTCTTTTCTATCAATGCTAGTTTTCGCCTGGATGTTTCGACTTGCAAAAATTTCTACACTATCCACTTGGGTTACCTATGCTTTCATTTCCTCTAAGGATGATTGTCCAAGGTCAATTCCATCAGTAAATGACACTTGCATCGGTTTTGAAATCAACTTGAGCAAAATTTATTTGATTCTCTATTGATTCATTGCTTCTAACTTCTTGGTATGAATTGAGCGATAATACTTAGCATGCATCCATCCTTCATCCTTTAGGTATTCTTGATGGTAGTATGGCCAAGTTAGATTTCTACTTGAAGTGATCACCAACCTTGCCACATGTGTCTTGAACCTTGAAGTTTCCCATCATCAACTTGAAGAAACTCATTTCCTATACCTTACCAATGCTACAACAAAATATGCAAGTGTGAAGGCACTAATGGTGACTGGATAAGTGATCCGGATTATTTTCGGCACAAAATGAGAGCGGAGATATAACATAGAAATATTCAGAGATATTGCAAGAGAGACAACAATATAACAGAGATATAGCGGAAATATAAAAAGAGTCATAGATATACAGTAATACACGATTTCTATTAATGGAATAAATGTACAGAGNTCCCTGGCCACTGAAAGTCACTTCTAGCCATCCCATCCTGTAGTGTTTCTCCTTCCGATTCCAATGAGCTATTACATTGAGAGGTTCCTCCAAGTAATGTGCCCAAAATGACCTCTTTAGTGAATTCCATTGACTTATAGCTTAAAATAATCAAAATCATGGAAATCGTCGGAATGAAACGAAACCAAAGCCAACCTACGCGGAATGGCTCATAATGATGGAATATGATCATTGATACAAGCTGGACCCCACAATGCCTCTCAAATACCCCTGTACTCACTATAACATCCATCTGGCTACTCTGGTCATCATAAATCTCTACACTGTGATGATGTCCCAAAGTGGGGACATTACACAATCCAAAGGGTAAGTCGAAAGGGAAAGTCAAACAATCTTTGTATGCGGTGAATTTTGGCAGTGTTGGCCACCCACCGCCATTGCCAATGCTCCTTGTATATTAGGAATGCAATTGGCTTCCAGGACCATCATAGGAACAACAAAGTACACATAGATTCCTCTCTGGATTTCCTCTCCGGATTGATCCAGGACCTCTCTAGATTGATCACTGGTTCAATCATCACTGCTTCACCACTGCTTCACCGGTTCCTTGGTTGTCGTTGTTTTTGCAAGGTTGAAATATTGGTAAGTTGTTTCTATTGTTTCAATTTTTTTTATGTTAAGTTTCTACTATTTCAAAACAATTTTATTTTTTATTCGTCCTTACTTGTTATTGTAGTAAGTTTATGTTTTATTCCTATTTACTGTTAATTTTCGCCTTGTACTTATCCTACTATTTTGTTTTTAATTTAGTAAATAATAGAGGTTTGGAAATAAATTTAAGTAGCACCAACTTTTCATACCTCACTTGCAGATCTTGAAACCTTTGCATACCTAACTTAAAGATCTTGAAACCTTTTCTTGAAATCATTTAAATACATACCTTACAATAGCAATATATCCATCTTTTCCATTATGTATCTCTAAATCCCTATTCATCTACAAATAAATACACACATATATATCAGTGATAAAAGAATAGATCTAAACCTTCTCCCAAAGCTATTGGAATAACACACTAAGCCCTATGCACTAGATAATACAGGGATTAGACTATTATATGCTTCCATCCTGTAAAATACAACTATATGCTTTCATCATGTATGTAACATCAGGTACTGAGCTTCCATCCTTCATGTAACAACTTGGGATGAGGTCTACCTCCAATAATTCTCATCTTGACATCTACCTCTTATCTTATAATTGTGCCAAGTTCATTAATCTTCGTAGTACCTGTCTCTTAGTATGATCATTAAGACATGGTATCTTCCATCACTACTAGTTTTTGCCTGGATGTTTTGACTTGCAAAAATTTCTACACTATCCACTTGGGTTACCTATGCTTTCATTTCCTCTAAGGATGATTGTCCAAGTTCAATTCCATCAGTAATTGTCGCTTGCATCGGTTTTGAAATCAACTTGAGAAAAATTTACTTGATTCTCTATTGATTCATTGCTTCTAACTTCTTGGTTTGAGCGATAATACTTAGCATGCTTCCATCCTTCATCCTTTAGGTATTCTTGATGGTAGTATGGCCAAGTTAGATTTCTACTTGAAGTGATTACCAACCTTGCCACATGTGTCTTGAACCTTGAAGTTTCCCATCATCAACTTGAAGAAACTCATTTCCTATACCTTATCAATGCTACAACAAAATATGCAAGTGTGAAGGCACTAATGGTGACTGGATAAGAAGGGAATAAACCATTTTTTTGTTCCTTCAACCTCATGTTAGCTCCAAACTTGTCAATTTGGTAAGTGACTTGTTGGGCCCATATAATTCTTATCTAAAGGACCCATCAAAGACATGTTTTTGACCATTATGTACGTAAAAACTCACTTTGATTGACCATGTTGAATATTAATTATGGATGTTTTGCAAGTTATTTAATGAATATTTTTTAGATTGAGATTTAATGCGTAATGGTAATATTTTTCTTAGTTTCGATGATGAAAGTGTATGTGTATCATAATTTCAACAGGTCAAACTACTCATGGAGAGATGAATATCCCAACACAAAGATAAAATCAAGGATATTGTCTCTACCTAACACCAGATTCGCTGCCAAGGAATTAATGACCACTATCTACAAACTCAACCTTGAAAGATCCAAAAGATACCCAATCAAGGTGAGATACTAAAGGAAGGAATGTTTACCTACATTCTCTCCTCTATTCAAGAACAAGGTTGAGTTCTCTTGTTGTATAAATACACCTCAAAGAAGAAAGACAAGGTGTAATATACCAGATATAAAATGTATGCAGAACAAAAATAAAATGATAGTAATGGCAGAATAACAACAATATAACCAGAACATTCACCACAATAACACTGAAACGATATGAGAATAATAACAGAAATAACATTTTGAATCTAAAAGCAATGTTCACAGGCCTCTTTGAGGGGGCAACCTCCAGTTGAGCAGACCTCTATTACAATAATATCCAAGCTATGGTTCTCATACCCTCGACTCCTATTTATACTAAAAAGAAGCCTCTATAGGAAGAACCTTCTAGAAGTAGAAGCTTCTATTAGGTCTTCTTACATCCGCCTTATTCTATTTTATTGAAAGGGCTTATTAATATTGACCTTTATTACATACAAATATATTGTTCTACCTATGTGCGGGTTAGGACCCTAACATGCCCGCCCCCTTAAAAATAGCCTTGTCCTCAAGGCTTGAGATGAGGAAATTGTTGCAGAATGGTAGCTAGTTCCCAAGTGGCGTCTGCTAGAGTTGTATCTTTCCACTAGACTAGAACTTCCTTGATGGTTCTCTGACGTAGGCGACGCTCACACTGGTCCAAAACTGCTTCTGGCTATAGCCAAATGGATCCTTCTTCAACTAACTCTGGAAGGTTGGTTTGAATTTGGCACTTAGCTCCAATCACCTTCTTTAAGCATGAAACATGAAAAACAAGATGTAGCTTCAAATGGCTGGGCAAAGCTAACTGATAGGATACTTGTCCCACACGCTTGAGAACAGTATAAGGACCATAAAATTTGGGTGCTAGCTTCTGAAAATGCTCGGCCTTGAGGGAAGTTTGCTTGTAAGGTTGCAGTCGAAGAAAGACCTGATCCCCTTCTGCAAATTGACGTTAAGAGCGACCTTGATCTGCTTGTTGCTTCATGTGATTCTGTGCCATGAACAAATTCTCTTTGAGGGTACGGAGAATAGCCTCTCTATCTGTAAGTGTTAGGTAAACCGCATGGACCTTCGAGGCACCCGGTAAGTATGAGAGAACTAAAGGTGGCTTCTGTCCATATACCGCTTCAAAAGGAGTCATGTGTGTAGCGGTATGGTATGAAGTGTTGTACCACCATTCAAGTAGGGGTAACCATTGAGCCCACTGATTTTGATTTTCCGAGGAAAAACACCTCAAATATGTTTCCAAACACTTGTTGACAACTTCCGTTTTGCCATCATTCTGGGGATGATAAGCTGTGCTGAGATGCAATTCGATGCCTTGTATCTTGAACAGTTCTTGCCAAAAATTTCTTGTGAAAGTTGGGTCGCGATCAGAAACAATAGAGTGTGGCATGCCATAAAGCTTGAAGACCTGATCCATGAAAATTTGAGCCATCGTGGATGCTGTAAATGGGTGTTGAAGGGCGCATAAATGAGCATACTTGGAAAGGCGATCCACAACCACCATGATGACGGATTTATTTCCCGATTTGGGTAAGATGGTAATAAAATCCATAGAGATATCCTTCCAAATAGCAGGTGGAATCGGGAGCGGTTGTAGTGTGCCCGAAGATTTGACTGTTTCTCCCTTGTTGCGTTGACACACATCACATTCAACTACAAAATTACGAATGTCCTGTTTCATACCATCCCATAAAAAGGAACATTTGACCCTGTCATAGGTTTTGGTGAACCCTGAGTGCCCTGTTGTGGGTGTAGCACGAAGCTTAGAAAGTACCGTGGATTTAAGCTTGGATTGTTTACTTAAATACAAACGGCCTTTGTATAGAATTTCATCATGGAGCCAAGAGTGCCCTGGGGAAGCTGGAGCATTGGACTGCAATTGTTGGATCAACTGTGAACTTTTGGGATCTTGTAGCCATTTTTGGCGAACGACTTGGAGCCAATATGGTACAATGAATGAAAGAGAAAAAATGGATCCTTCATCTTCATATTTTCAGAAAAGTGCATCTGCAACCACATTTTCTTTTCCTTGTAAATGATCTCATAATCATATCCAAAGAGTTTAGTCACCCATTTTTGTTGTTCTGGGGAGGAAATGTGTTGTTCCATAAAATACTTGAGGCTTTGATTGTCTGTTTTAATTTGGAAATGTTGCCCCAATAGATAAGGGCACCACAGATCAACGACATGCAAAATAGCCAACATTTCCTTTTCATAGATGGATTTGCCCAGATTTCTTTCAGATAGTTGCTTGCTGGTAAAGGCCAAAGGTCGACCCTCTTGCATCAGGACAACACCAATTCCTTTCCCTAAGGCATCACATTCCAACACAAAGGTCTTTGTGAAATCGGGAAGGGCAAGGACTAGAGTGGTGCACATGGCCATATTCAATATTTGAAAATCTTGAGCAACGACTGGAGTCCAAGTGAAATATTTCTTTTTGAGGAGAGCAGTGAGAGGTGCTGCAATCTTCCCATAATTCTTAACAAACTTGCGATAATACCCTGTTAAGCCCAGAAATCCACGCACGATCTTAAGAGTCTTTGGGTGAGGCCAGTCTTGCATAGATTCAATGTTTTTAGGATCCACC
>SNQJ01S0051977.1:0-45959 GCA_010110895.2 Picea sitchensis | reverse complement strand
TCAGAGGAGGACGAGCGAAAACTGAAAACGAAAATGGAAAGTGGCCGAGCGAAAACTGGAAAACGAAAAAGAGTAGATGATGAGTGGTGGAAGGAATTGCGAGCAGATTGGTGGCAGGAATTGGGAGATCATTTGGAAACGGATATATTGGGGCGATTGCCAGCGGAAGATGTGTACAGATATCGCGGCGTTTGCGATGAATGGAACGTTCTGCTCTCATCCAATTATTTCATAACCGAAGCATGGCCAGATGCAACTATCAACAAACAGCCATGGCTACTGCTGTGCGATCCATTCCCCAATAATCCTTCTATGGCTTTCTGCTTCTACACACAAACCTGGAAACGCTGCTTCTCCCTTTCTTTGCCAGATGGAAAACGATCAGTGAGATGTAGAGGATCTGCGGGAGGCCTTTTGTTGTTCGATAGAGGATTTGAAGGAGACAATGTGCTCGCACAGAGAAACTTTTCACCGCCCGAGGTCTGTAATCCTTATACTAGAAATTCCATCAAACTTCCTCCCATGTTAGCAATAACTTGGATAAAGCTCAGATACATCGTGGAAGACAATAATGGCGCCTACAAAGTCGTGGTTATTGGCTATAATCACAACAGACAAAGCATAGTGGAAATGTACGATGGCTCTCAACAGACATGGAAGATTTTGGGACCAATTCCGGAGAATATAATGGCCTTTTGTTTCAGTGATTTGGTTTTCTGCGACGGTTCATACTACTGTATAACATTCTCTCCCTCTCCTCCCAGAATTTTTGGTTTCACCATCACTGCGTTAGACGAAGAACCGGAACCAACGTTGGCTGTCCCAATCCCTGAATCAATGTTTAGACGCTTGCAGGAGCTTCAACTAGTGATGTGCGGATCACGGTTATTAGTTGTGGCGCCCATAGAGGAAGTGGAGGAAGTGGTAATCATATGTGAAGTGGAATCACTGAATCTTTCCACAAACAATAACACAACGGCAGGGCAATTGAAAGAAATTGCAAGGATGCCTGCAACTATGTGGGACTATTTGAAATGTAACAGGGGTTACCTACGGTTTAAGTGTACAGCAGTAGGAGATAATTTGTGTTTTGTAAGAGTTTGTGAAAGGAAAAAGAGTATAGAAGTGGTTGTCTATAATTTAAGCACAGGTTTATGGAGTCGGCTTCCTATTTGTCCATGGATGGACAATTATTGGATGGATAAATATCTCTTAATGGCCACTGCTTTTCAACCAAGACTTGACACACAGCTTCAGTAGTGCAGTTTTCATACTATATTAGTCTTTGTGGAAGACTTAGAGGGATAATTAATTGACTTCTTATAGTTTCCATACTTTATTTATTGATACTACCTTTGAGATTTTATTTTGAGATTTTATTTTTGGTGGTTTGCTCCTTATTATATCTTATTTTTAGCACTCAAAATATGGTAAGATATATTATACAATTTTTTAATCTTCTGATGGTTGCTCCCTTATTATATCTTATTTTTTAGCACTCAAAATATGGTAAAATATATTGTACAATTTTTTAAGGAGAATTAAAAGTTAGTACTAGTTAAAAATAAGTTAAAATAGTTTTGTATTCTTTATTCTATAAAGAGAAAGTACTGAAGTAAATAAATAGTTATCGAGGTAAAAGAGATGGAAGAAAGTATTTTACTCTTAAGGTTTATTTGTCCCACAAACAATAAAGTATTATACATCAATTTGATGTTTTGCTTGGTTGTGACTTAAATAGATTATTTTATTATTATTATATATATAATCTATTTTTTAAGATCACATTCATAAACTTATCATCTTTTAATATATGCTTGGATATATTAAAAGATGATAAGTTTATGACTATGACCTTAAAAACAGTTATTTATTATTATTATAAACTAATTTAAGGTTTATAAAATTAACTCGAAATAATATATACTTTGAGATATTAAAAGTTTATGTAATGTGATGATATATAGAGTTTTTTATTATTAATAGTGTTACTTTATTATGATATTATATTACAAATTAGTTTAAAATTTATAAAACTAATTTGGAATAAATTACTTTAGGGTTTGTAAAAGTAATTTGGAGTAAAATATGCTTTGAGATATTAGAAGATAATTAATTTAATTTATAAAATTAATTTGGAATAAATTAGTTTAAGATCTGTAAAAGTAATTTGGAGTAAAATATGCTTTGAGTTATTAGAAGATAATTAAATTTATGTATAGAATGGTTTGTATAATTTTTTTAACTATTACTATTATTTATTTGTGATATTATTAAAAATATATATTAGAATGTATTTTTAATATATAAATGTATATATAAATAATAAATTAATTTTGTAAAAGTTTTTATGATTATATGTATATTTAAACAAAATAATAATTTTGTAATGAGTTCAGTGTTCACAAAGTGTCAACTTTGTTGATAAAGGAAAAAATTGAAGTTACAATCTAAAACTAAAAACTAGGAGAACATTCAATCACATAATCACATGAGTAATATCTATCTTTTACATAGAAGCTAGGTGTCATTATCCTAACAAACTAGAATAAACTAATTTCTAAAAAATTTATATAGAAAATACTTAGACTATAGAACTTTAAGATTATGAGACTAACAATCCCCCCTTTAATCGAAAAGTTCATTTTTAAAAATATCAAAGTTCATCTCCGAAGTTAGTGAACTTTATTCTACCAAGAGGTTTTGGTAAAAATAATAAAGTTTAGATCTTTAGACGGAAAAGACTTAGGCTTGATGATATCTTTGATGATGAGAGATCTAATGAAGTGGTACTTAGTTGTCGACATGTCTAGTCTTTGAATGAAATATTGGATTATTGGCCATCTTTATTATTGAATAACTATCTATCAATAAGGCATTTAGTGATTTATGAGTTTCACCAAGATACTGTAAACTTTTACATAGCCATACAATCGCACATGTTGCTTCTCAAGCTAATATGTACTCTGCCTCTTGAGAAGAAGAATTGTCAATTGTTGTCTACTTTTACAATTCCAAGATATTGTTGAACCCATATTCATTAAATAACACGAGTGGATGGTCTATCATCAATGTCACCTGCAAAATGAGTATATGAATATCCAACAAGTGTAAAAATTGTGTTCCTTTTGTAGAGAATACCAAAATATTTTGTTCCTTGAATGTATATAAGTACCATTTTTGCTTTGAATTTCGGTGACTTTCCCTTGGTTCCTTCATAAACCTTGAAATTATACTAACTGAATATGACAAATATGTTCGAGTATTTTTCAAATACATGAGACTTCCAACCAATTTTTTGTACTTTGTACTGTTTACCAATCCGCCCCCCTCAAATTTAGAAAGTTTAAATTTTTTCTCCATGGGGGTAAGAGAAGGTTTACAATATTCGATGCCAAATTTCTTTAACAATTCAGTGGAATAATTAGTTTGATTAAGGAATATTTGATTATGATGTTTAGATACTTCAACTCCAAGATAATAATTAAGTGTCTCTAAATCAGTTATTTTGAACCATGCTTTAAGTTCTTCCTTAACCTATTTGATGTGAGATTCATTACTTCCTGTTATGATTAAGTCATTAACATAGAGGGAGTACAAGTATCACTATGTGCTTATATTTCATTCGAAAATACAATGTATCATCTGATTCCCTTCACTTCGAAAACCATGCTTTACCATTAGATTGCTCATCCATCTTTGCATACCAAGGTCGAGGAGCTCATTTCAAAACCATATAAAGCCTTCACAAGTTTGCAAACTCTACTTTCTTGTACTTTAGCTTCAAAACCTTATGGTTGAGTCACAGAAAATATCTTCCTTTATATCACCATTCAAGAAGGCACTTTTGACATTGATTTGATGTAATTTCCAACCATTATGTGCAACAAAATTTATAACTATTATGATAGTATTCCGTTTAGTTGTGGGTGCAAAAGTTTCTTCATAATCAATTCCTTCTTTGTTGAGAAAAACATTTAGCAACAAGTCTTGCTTTGTACTTGTCAATTTTACCATTGGGCTTGTACTTTACTCGATGAACCCATTTACAACCCGATGGGTTTAACATCATGTGGACAATCAACTAGTTCAAGTCCATTTTCAAGTGCAAGATCATGCATTGTCCATTGCTTCATGCCATTTCATATGTCCAACTACTTGGTAAGAAGTAGGTTATGTGGAAGCATGAGCAAAATTAGTTCTTCTCTTGAAGATTCCCTAGTTCATGTTTTGTTCATTTCATCTGAATGAAAATATTTGAGAAGTTGTTAGGTAAATATCTCCTCCTAGAATCATGGAAGAAGAATGAAAAACTCCCCTAAGGGTATGTCCCTATATTTTCTGCAAGATGAACAATATGTTACCATACTTGTGATCCTTGGACCCGTTCATGCATCAAACTTGTGCTACCATTCATCATGAAACAAAATATATGTCAACAATGAAATAGGAATCATAGACAATATATCCACCAAGTGCATCATGTACCAAAATGTTCCCACCATGCACAACACCCACATGTACATCAACCATGCACATAAACAATGTGCCAAAAGATATCATCCATGGAAATGTATCCACCATATGCCAACTATGTGCATCTACCAACATGCCAAACAATGTCATATCACTCATGATATAACTCTACCATGAACCAAGTGCCACTTGTCGTAGCGTAAAACAAATACCAATGTTGTTAAAATCCAAGTAATACACCAACATATATGAGTGTACTACTATACACCAATACCAAAAACATTATGATTCCCATACATGTATGCCAAATCAACCATAAAACATGTGCCAATCATCCAACTGTATGTATCAACATGTAGCCCGATCCATATAAAAATGCATGCACCATGATATCAACCTTATGCTTCAATAATACATCATATACCAATCCATGTACACCACCATCATCTGAAAATCATTAATCTAGCGGATCATATCAATCCATACTCTTGGGTTAGTGCCATGCACCTAATATTTATTTTATTATACCATTTTGTGATATCACCATGAAACCACGGCAAACGGTGTTAGAACCTGCAATAAACAATGTCGGACCACGGAATCTGAGTTATACCATCACATCAAACTCAAGCCATGTGCATTGCCTTTTTCCCAAGGCTTTTCAACATACGCGCAGCCTGTTGCACAACTAAGCGCGTCTGTACGCAACCTATTCAAGTTCAAAACACATGGACACGCGACTATCACCACAATTACCTACATGTGCCTTAGTAGATGACACTTTTGAACTTCCCTTCAATCTTTAATTCAGATCACGGTTGCTCTTTCTTCTTCACCCACTTCTTTAGATGACCCTTCTCTTCAGAACTTGAGATATGAGTATCCATATTTTCAAATATGTCTCCCTTTCTTACATCATTCCTTCTTCTATCCATGCTCTTTGAAGTCCTTATCATGGTCTTTCTTCTTCTGTTCCAACACTCATAAGATTTGTGGCCAAATCCACTGCTTGTACCATCTCATGGATATAATGAACATCAATGTAGTATTGTCCTACTTGATCACATCTCAAAAACCTCAGCGGTGTTATGGATTATTCCATTATATCTTCTTTCGTAAGATCTACCTCAAAGATTTGTGACCATATCCATTACATGAATAACAATGCCATAAAAACACTTTCATACTTTTGCTTTGGTGTCTCAAGAAGCTGTGATGTCTTCCTTGCTTTTTACTTTTGAAATTTTCTTTGCCTTGTGTAGATGGTTTCTTTGCAATAGTATCTTCTTTCTTTGATGGACTTACCTCATGTGCTTCTTTGGGGTGCTTGATTTGTACAATGTAGTTTCCTTTTTTTATCCAAGACCTGATTTATCATGATGGTCTTTGACTTTCCAAGATCTCATCCAAAGATTCCACAGGCTATTCAGGGTGCCTTCTCTACCTTCTTTCTAAGGTCCACACAATTTCTTCTAATTTGCAACATGAATCTTCCTTGTCATTTTATTTGAATCTTCAATGGTTATCTATTATTTTGGCTTCTTCAATTTGGGTCTTGAGATGGACAATAGTTTCAAAACTTTCGTGAATCTCATATTCTACATTCATATCTTCTTTTTCCATCTCTTAGTCTTGTGATCTCTTCTTTCTTTCTTCTAATTTAGTCTTATTTCTCTCTTCTTGTTCTTTGATTATTTCTTTTAACTTCAAGATGTGCCTTAGACTCCTCTAAAACTTCTTGAGTGTTATCAGAAAGATAGTTATAGTGTGTATAGAAATGATCACTCCACATGTATAAAAACTCTTCAATTTCCTTTTGAAGTTTAATAGATTTCCTTCTATTCTCTTCCTTGGGATAAATACAATCAAACTTTACAAACTATATCTACATCTTCTTCTTCACTTGTAGAGAAAAAATCCATCATCATCGTCATTGCAAACAAAGGGATTTGGTGTTTCTTTACCTTCATTTGAAATATCCTCATAGTCTTCCTTTTTGCCAACATCAACACATGCTTCTTTGCCTTTATTTGGAAATGTCTTCAATATCTTCCTTTGTGCTATTATCACTTGATTCTTTATCTTCACTTGAATTTTTCAAAATAACGTTTAGAAATAATGCATTCAAGAACTTTGATGATTCTTTACCTTTGATTATGTGATGGAGTGGTCTTCAATTTCTTCTTTCTCTTCCTTCCTTTGATATGCTCCTCTAGCTTTAGCCATAGATCCTTGGTGGAAGTGCATTGTCTCATGCTCTCTTTGATGGAACTTGAGAATCCACTAAGAATGGTCTTGAGCGGTACATCACATTCTTCTTTCCTTCCCTTTGAGCTACAGAGCTTTGACTTTTCTTCAATGGAACATATCCACGATGGTTGCCTTCCAAATAGTTGCTCCCATTATCTTCAAATACACTCTCATCTCTATTCTCCAAGTAGAATAGTTTTCTTCATTAAGGATTGAAAATTCATCATCCATTTTGACTGTGTCTATGGATCTCCTTCAAGCTTGTTAAGGCTTGTAGTGAGAGAGCTTCTTCGATATAATTGTTGGACACACCTACCACCTTAGAGGGGGCGGTGAATGAGTGTGGAGCTCTTCTTCAAAACTTCCTAGATTGCACAAAACACATCAATTAGAATTCAACATTTATTATTTACCCATTATTGTCATTTATAACCAGTTAGATGTGAGCACATATCAGCAACATGTATCAACAATATATCTCTCTCTCTCTCATCAACGACCATCACCACAATGAACACAAGATGTATGTACAATTTTCTTTGTATTATAGACTACAATCCTTGGGGTTTGCTCGGCCTTCTTGAATAAAGTACAACTTTGCAAGAGCACTGACTCTATAATGGGCTCGGCTTACACCCTCAACACCAAGCTGAGATGAGGCAACAATCCTCAACATACATGATCACATCCTTGATTACCACGACCTGCTCGGTAGTGCAGCTCGAATGTGCACATGCCCTCGCTCCGCTGGCATGTGAACCGACGATTAATATAATGTGACAAAGCGTGTCGCCGAGAAACATTCAAATCTCCAACACCTGATCATTTTTCTCTTCTTTTCTTCCATCCAAACTAACCCACAACCTTGATCTACTTGGATGCAAGCTCTCAATAGATTACTCATGATCCACAACAAATCCAATATGAATGCTATCTCAATCATGTATAAATAACTAGTATACCATAGAAATCATGTCACTCTTGAATCACAAAGAGTGTTGCTCACTCCATTAACCAAATCAATAGCTGAGCCATAGCATAGAAGCCATCGAAGAATTCCCTAAGCATTCAAAACGTAAACAATAGTATCCATGGGAACAATAATGTAACCATACGGTCTGTTGATATAAAGGAGACCATAGAATGCAAATCTGGAACCTACCTCATCATCAAAATTTTGGCACCGGCTCAAACACAAATCTCCATGATTTTATCCTCCATACGCTCCCTGTACGCCGTGTCCCACGTGTACACTCACCTATACACAACCATCCCGTGTGTACATGCACCCTATACACAAACAATCTTGTGTCGACATCATAAAATAGGGTTTTCTATGGATCGTTTTTGCCATGAAGATTTGACATTCTTTGAAACTTTGATCGTCCATCGGGGATCCTCCTATCGTTATCTTTCCTCGAATAGATCTTCAATCCTTAGCAAGATCCACGCAATAGGATTCTCTCACAAGAAGCTCTCAAAAATACTCCACAAGATATTCACAAGAAGCTCTCATTGATCCACAAGATTCTCACCGAATGTCCATTTTACAATAGATCCTAGCTTATTATTTATACTTTTCATTTCTAGGTCCCTTAACCCATTTTAGGTTACTTAACCCATTTCTAGGTCACTTAACCTATATTCCTTATTTTAGGGTTAGTCACTTTCCATGAATAGAAAGTTTTCCAATACTTTATCATTTAAATATTCATTTTTACTTTGTCACTTTGCTTTTATCATTTAAATAACCCATCTTGGTTGTCACTTTACTTTATCATTTTAAATATTGATTTATTCTTTTTCAAGCATGTTTACTTCTTTGACCTTGGGGCTTCAAGCCTTCATATGGGGTCCTCCAACTTCATCGAGGCCATAAATATCAAAGCGTGAGGGAGTTATGTGACATTCCACATACCCTTTGGAAATGGCGTTTCAAGCACTATCCATCTAGGATAGTTTCATAACAAATTCATTGATCTTCATCTCATTAATCCACATGCAAGAATGGGTCCTTAGCCGTTCTTCTAGGATAACTCAATCAAGTAAGCATCTTCAGGTGAGGCTTCATATAAGGGGACCACTTTGGAGTTTATCCATTTGTGCACCTTATCAACCATGATAAGACAATAATGATTCATCATTGCATCAATTCCTGCTTTGCATCGTTTATATATCAACTATGCATCGTGTATCAATGACAAATAATTGATCCATCTTCATCAATTTTGCATCCTTATCAATGATCCATCTTTATCAATTTGTTTCCACCTTGACATATATTTCTCATCAGAACATCATATCAATGATCCATATTTATCGAATTGGTTTACACATGGACATATATCATTCTCATCAAGGGCGTATTATCAATGACATCAATCAAACCAAATATTTACATCAATGACATATGATCCAACAATCTCCCAAAAATAATCAAACCTTTGGAATCGACAACATGATCCAACAACATCTGCAATCATCCTCCTCTACTCTCTCATGGAACAATACTACAAACTAATGGAACAATTTTTGAGAAATATTGTGACTCTGGGAGATAACTTGGCCACGTCTTAGTGATATTGTGGCATAATCAATGAATTCCTCACACAATTTCTAAGTGGTGCACGTTTATGTGCAAAGTCCTGGTACAATTTCAAAGTGATGCACAATTTTTGAGCGATGCACATTTTCAAACCCTGAGATTGAATTAGGAAGAAGATAGTAGATGCACAGTTAGGAATATTAGAAAAAATTAACCTCAGATCCACGAATGCAACTCTGGAAAATCAAGAATTCACCTCATATCTACAAATCTCTGGCATATCATGAACATGAGGTAGATGTCTGAGATCATCATTAGATGTCTGAGATCATCATTCATGCTTGGATCTAAAATCAGATCCCTCTTAGCAAGGGACTACGGGGAATTGGTGATATGATATAGAACTTTAAGATAATTTTATTGCCTCGGATGCTTGCATTTTCAATTATGGATGTTCTTAATGAAGTAACCAGCCACAATAGAAGTTGAGGCGAATGATGAAGTTTCAGTTCACACAATAAACCACAAATGAAAACTATGTCAAACGTTTTTTAATGCACTGCTATCTAATTAGATGTAAATGTCAATGAATGTTTGCACTAATTCGATCTTGCAACTGCAAATCTTGAGGAACAATCTCGTAGTTTTGAGATGCTTCATCTTCTTGAAACGTATTCAAGAAATTATGGATTGTTCTTAAAAAATATGTATAAAGCACCACCAATACTTGCATATAGATCAAATATTTCAATAGCTATAATAGAAGAGAAAGCACCAGTCTCATATTCAGTCACTCCAGAAGACTTTACTAGAAGTTTCAAGCAAACTGGATGGAGGTGCCCTCGATCCCAATGTAATTTTATGTCTCAGATTCAGAGGTCAGTAGAATTTCTGAAAACTAAAAAAATATAGAATGTACAATATGGCCCAGATTTAATTGCCAGATTTAATTAATCTGAAGCAATGTTTACAAATGATCCATTTTTAATAAAAGAAGCCCGATGGATCTCCTGATCTTTGGAAGTCCAACTCATAAAATAATTCTAAAAAATGATGATTCAGATAATTATTAAAAAAGAAATTGATGATGCAACAATAACATTTTCCTTATTTTAAAACATCAAAAGATTACCTTAGTATCATTGCTCTTGAGTTTGAAGAGATCTGGGTTGATGTCAATAAGTCTTCCTTGCTTCGTCAATCCATCACCAATTCTCTTCGATCACAATTTCACTGTGGAATTGATACTATGTTGACAAAATGTTGACAAAGTGTCCTCAAACGTGTAATTTTATTGATAAGGAAAAAAATTGATTACAATCTGAAGTGAGGAATCATAATCAACTTGTTAACATCACTTGAAGAAGGATCTAGTTTATATAGATCAACTCTAAACTAAAAAATAGGAAAACCAATCACATAATCCACATGAGTATGATAGGTGTCATTTTACATAGAAGCTAGGTGTCCTTGTCCTAACAAACTAAATAAATTTCTAAAAACATTTATACTAGAAAATACTTAGACTATAGAACTTTAGGATTATGAGGCTGTCAATTAAATAATGAATAAACTATGTATATATAATATTTTTTTAAGAAAAAAATGGTCTGATTTAATGATAGATGGTACATATCTGATCTTTATTCTAGGGTCCTACCAAAATAGAAACTAGGGGTCCCCTCAGAATATTAGTGTCTTCAATATTTTGAAAAAGAAACACAACTATATATAGATCAAAATTCAGGGAACAAATCTTATCCCCTACCCATGTAGCTTCCCCTTGACTTATGTGTTTATGCTCCAAAACTTTCATATACATATTCATTTGATTGATAAAAGAAAAAAAAATTAAGACCATACCCAAAATACCCCAAATCTTTAGAAGGTGTCCCAGAGTTGTCGCTACCCATCTACTCTGTCTCACAAAGCTGAGACTGGAGAGAAGCCCTCCTATTTTGAGGCTTCACCCTAAGAGGGATCATTTTCCCAATTGCTTCATTTTTGTCCTAACGAGGAAAGATTCTTTTTGGGGATCCTCGTCCTCTATCGTGATGGGACATTCCTGGGATATAATTGAGATTCCCTCCATCTCTTGATGTTTGGTCCTTTTTTGCATGTTCTGATAGTCCTTTTCAATAAACAAAACACCAAATTTAGTTTTAGAAAAGAGTTCAAATTTTGATTCCAAAATCAAAATTCAGGGAACAAATCTTATCCCCTACCCATGTAGCTTCCCCTTGACTTATGTGTTTATGCTCCAAAACTTTCATATACATATTCATTTGATTGATAAAAGAAAAAAAAATTAAGACCATACCCAAAATACCCCAAATATTTAGAAGGTGTCCCAAAGTTGTCGCTACCCATCTACTCTGTCTCACCAAGCTGAGACTGGAGAGAAGACCCTCCTAGTTTGAGGCTTCACCCCAAGAGGGATCATTTTCCCAATTGCTGCATTTTTTTCCTAATGAGGAAAGATCCTTTTTGGGGATCCTCATCCTCTATCATGATGGGCCATTCATGGGATACAATTGAGATTCCCTCCATCTCTTGATGTTTGGTCCTTTTTTGCATGTTCTCATAGTCCTTTTCAATAAACAAAACACCAAATTTAGTTTTAGAAAAGAGTTCAAATTTTGATTCCAAAATCCTTACCCCTTGCGTGAGCATCTCATTGTATTTCTTATGTTGGGATAGTTATTGGATGACCTTTTACCACTGCTGCACCATAGCTTGACTGATCATTTCTTTCGTTTTCAGATATATTTTCACCAAACAAAAATATTTTCTTTCCCTAGTGTGTGATTGAACTAGATCCCAGACCCAAACTCTTGCCTCTATTGTAATATCCTACTTTGTGGTGACCCTTCAGTTTTTGTTGAGTTCTTTCTCTAGTTCCTCCATTTTCTTCTATCCTTTTGCAGTGTTTTGGGTATGATAACTACCCTTTTCCTTAGCATGGTTTTCTCCACCTTGGCTTTCAAGCGGGTCCTTTGGGGGAAGGACTAGATCTCATATTTTATATATTTTTTCCCTTGACCAACTGAACTAGGTGAGTTTCCCCATTCCAATTGTTTTTTTCTCTATAAACATTACCTTATGTATTGATTCTCTCCCCCAAATATTTTCATCTTTGCTACCTTTCTAGCATGAAAAACCCCCCTTAATTCTCATTGGTTGAGATCCTCTGGAAGCTGGGTGGAATCATAAGATGACCCCTCTGGTTCTTAAGTGAAAGAAGAACCTACCTATCCTCGGGGTTGCTAGAATCCCCTGGGTCCACTTCTCCCAAACTTTACCCTTTTCTCTCTAAAAAATCCTAAACTTCTTTGTTCTTACTTTACCCGTCACAACAGACTTAGCATTTTTGCATGCCCGAGTCTTACAATGGCTTATTTTCACTCTCATTTCATGGTTTTGCATATGTGGAGCCCCTAAACAAAACTTTGAATCATTTTTTTCGTTGTTTTGATCAAGGTGGTTAATGTTTTGAATATATATATATATATATTGAAGGCATTGTTGAACATTTTTTCAAGGTGAAGGAATTGTTGAACATAAAATTCTTGATATTCTTGATTTTTTTTTTGAACTTTTACAGATAACTACACTCATGTGAAACACAAGTTTGCGTAGCAGAAAATTTGATCGCACTTAAGACGAAACTTGCCATAATGAACAAAGGAAAGGGCATTATTGGAGAAAGAAACAAGAACGTGAAAATATTGAAGAAAGAAATGTTGATGATGTAAATAGACATTTTCAACAAGAAGAAGTCCAACCAGGTATATGCATGTACACATATTGTCTATAGAATCATTTATTTAAATTATTGTTTAAAATATAATTGATTGTAATTCGGATTTGATGTTTTTCAAAAAACATAAATGGATTTACCTCATAACGTAGATGAAGTCATTGAAAATGCAATTGAAGCAAAAGTTGAATCACCTATTGGTATGTACATAAATCTCTAGATAATATAAGATGAACACTTGTATATATAGTTTAGTGGAATTTATGTTTTGGTTTTGTTTTTTAATATAAACTTTAAATTGAAATATGGAGAAGAATCTATCAACATTGATGATGAAATATTAGAAAATGTTGATGCTGACAAATTTGGGAAGAAAGAAATTAATCCTTATATAAGATATCATGTTACGAATATGTATAATATTTTTTTCAAAAATGAATCAGTAACAATACAAGATCAACTTTTACTCTGTCTAATAAAGTCAAGAAAGTTAAAAGAANTTTTACACCTACGGAGTTATACTCCGGTCTGAAGAATACTATAGAGAGGAAATGCCCAAATGCTTAACTAGAAATAAATGTGTATTTACTTGGCAACCCGAACACAGTTGCGTGGTAATATATCTTGTATGTTTTAATTTGTTTATGTTTCTGTCCCCAAGGGTTAGGTATTCAAGGGTTCTATAGATAAGGGTTTTCCCTGTGCTATAGCTCTCTGATATACGTGTGGGGTCCAACAATATTACTCGGCCCAATATCTCAGGGCACTAACTAAGGAGGATAGACCGTACCCTTATCTGTACTACTTGACTACCCAGGTACTAGAGAGTATCTTCTCGATTGCTGTTCTCGGTGACACTATAGCAGTCAGGCGACAAATCATTTTATCTAAAGAGGGATTCAGGTAATCTAGGCCGATCCATACACAGGTGCTGTTTGATGCGCTACCACTCGAAGGGGTACCAACAGGGATTACAAGGGTGGCCAACAGATGTGCGCTTAAGTACCACTTGTATTTCCTGCGTGTAAGAATCCCTCAACCGTGGGTTTATGCGCATAAAGACACCAGAATACGTCTCTACCCTAAAAAAAAATTAACCCACACTTTCTTCCGAGGAAAGTGCTCTGATACCACTTGTAATATACCAGATATAAAATGTATGCAGAATAGAAATAAAATGCTAGTAATGGCAGAATAACAACAATATAACCAGAACATTCACCACAATAACACTGAAACGATATGAGAACAATAACAGAAATAGCACATTGAATCTGAAAGCAATGTTCACGGGCCTCTTGGAGGGGGCAACCTCCAGTTGAGCAGAGCTCTATTACAATAATATCCAAGCTATGGTTCTCATACCCTCGAATCCTATTTATACTAAAAGGAAGCACCTAGAGGAAGAACCTTCTAGAAGCGAAATCTTCTATTAGGTCTTCTTACATCCGCCTTATTCTATTTTATTGAAAGGCCTTATTAATATTGACCTTTATTACATCCGAATATATTGTTCTACCTATGTGCGGGTTAGGACCCTAACACAAGGGGAGGGAAATTAGAGAATTGAGTATTTTGTTTTGGTATTATGCTTGAAGAGATTATGAAGACTTGGAGCTCTTCTCCATGGATGTAATTGTTTTTACTGATCAATAAAGATGTTTTTCCTTTTCATCTCATTAAGTCTTTTTAGGTTCCTTGTGTTGCTTGGGTAGGGCCCACTCAAGAAGGATCAAGGACCCTTATGTATTTCTTCTTTTTTCATGTTATTTTGTTGCACTTCATCTTTTTAATCATTTTTCAGAGAAGTAGATAGTAGTTAGGCATATTATTTTCTAGTATAGCTTTGCATACATATCCAAATTGATGATAAACTATAATGCTCATTCCGTTTCTTGTATGTAGGCTCATTCAAGTGATTAAGAGTATCTTTCTAGGACTATGAACTTCATCTACACATCAACACAACATGATTTGATTTTTTCAATAGTTTAGAAGAAGTAAAATAGGCTCTTTAGGCCTCTCTTGATTATCCTGTAGAAGTTCCTATAGAAACTATAGAATTCCTATAGAACTATTACAGTTCCTATAGAAACTTCCACAGTCCCTGTAGGATAGTTTAGATTGGAATTTCTTGTACTTCTTTCATTTCACTTATGGTGGTAACAAGTGATAATAAGATGATGATGGGTTATGATATTTCATCAGGGTTAGGAACCAATCTTCATGCAACTAGATTAATATTTATTTTTGTAATTAGATTCTTTTCATCCAAGTGTGACTTTCATTTATGCAACTAGATTAATATTTATTTCTACAATTAGATTAGTTTATTTTCAGTCAAGTGTGACTTTCATTCATGCAACTAGATTAGCCTTCATTTATGCATTAATCAAGATCAATTTTTCCTTCAACAAGATATAATCGGGATTTTTTCTCATTCATTTAAGTTTAAACCCCCTGATCAAAAAAAGACCTAGAGTGTTGTCAATCTTAACCACCAGATAGATGCATAAATGAAAATCGGTGCATTCTGCATATATTTTGCATAATACCTCGAAAGTTTGTACGAGCCCTATGTTGATAATTAAAGTATCAAGCTGAGGAAGTGCATTATTGTTGCCATTCCAAGGCCCATCATGATTTCCATGAGCACCAATATGTTCAGGATGTGCTTCAAGAATATGCGTCAATGAAATGCATCCATACATGTGAAAATAATTTTAATCCCACACTAGGTACAAATCACCTATAAGGTCAAGAGATGACAAGGCTTCCTATGAAAACCTTAAGCAAGGCTAGTCAAACAAAAGTTCATAGATTGGAGCCAGAAACACCTCACACAATTTCTCATAATGATCCAAGTGCTTCTACTTCCATAACTTCTAATAATATACATGGACTAGTGGGAGTGATGGATGCCACATCTCACATAACTTTCAAAATTTATTCATCACACACTACATCCAATATATCCATTTTCAAAAAAATAGAAAAAACTTCCAGAAACAAATATAGGCATAAACAATCAAGAATGAGACTGAAAGCCCATAAACTTGTGAAAAAAACAATGTCTAAAAATATCATAGAAAATGACAATTATTAGTAAACCTAATGATGTATTGAAGTTATCACTAAGTATTAAAATCAATAAAAATACTCCAATCAACTAAAAAACAAATGCTCCCAACAACATAACACATGCACAATTAAAAAAATATATACATAAACAAGAAAACAAAAAAGGCTACCATTATAACTTTCAAGAAACCTAAAAATGTTGGAGTTCAAAATGGTCAAATACAAATGCATGAAAAGACAGACTGAAATATATAAAAAATAAAAAAGGATCAATAAAATTTCTCCGTGCTTAACCTATTAAAAATAATCTATATACATTTATATAAAATATTAAAAAGTATAAAAAAAATTGCAAATTTCTTTGTAGTTAACATTGAAAAAATAAAGCAGGGAGAAGGTTTGGAGCAACTGCAAGCTAGGGTTTGGTAGTTGCGGCCATAACAGCGGAGAACATGAGCACCAAAGGGGGGGTAAGGGTACCCCCTCATACAAAAAGGTAGTGGTGGACATAGGGAAAGGGCCAAGAGGTGTAGTTTTCAAGGCACCAATGACAGGAAACTCGGGATCAAACCCAAAAAAAGGTCAGGAAAGGAACTAGGGAAAAAGCGAGTGCATGGGAGAAGACGCTAGAGAAACTCAGAGTGAGGTGCAAGACACAACGAAGCCCAACGGTACAGAGGGGCGCAACCCGTGAAAACCCAAAACAACAACGATACCAAAGGTGATACTGGAGGATCCACAAACGCAACTCTATAGGGACCAGATGAAGACACATGCACTAATCTGTAAGTTCATGGGTTTATGGCCTACAAAAAGAACGTTGTGAAACTGGATTAAATATCACTAGAAGCCAAACGAAGAAGTGGAGCTCCACCTGGGCTCGAAAGGCTTCTTCACAACAATATTCATGAACCTAGAGGACATGGATAGAGTCTTTGAGGGAGGTCCATACTTCCACGCCTCAGCAGGACTGTATATGCAGCCATGGAAGGAAAATTTCTCCCCAGAAAAAGAGACTTTCAAAAAGGTGCCGGTCTGGCTGAGATTTTATTCCTTACCTTTATACTACTGGTTTCCCTCTACTTTCGAAGCAATAGGAAAAAAACTGGGGAAATATATGAAGACCTCAAAATCCACCCTAAAAGGGATATATACATCTTACGCAATTATCTACATAGAGATGGATGTGTCCGGAGCACTCCCAGAAGCCATAAGTCTGGAATTCAGGGATGAGGAATGGATCCAAAACATAGATTATGAACAGATCCCCTTCAGATGCAGAAGATTCCATGAACATGGCCACCTGATCAGAGAATTCCCTCTTAATAAAAAACAAGAAGCGAAAACCCCAAACCACAATAGGATGAGGATGGGTTTATAAAACCGAACCTCAGAAGCAGAGAAAACAAAAAGCAGAGTAAAACACCAATAGGAAATAACTCGAAGACCTTGAATAAAGTGGAAGGAAGGGACAAAACCAATAAAGGGGTAGAAGAAGAAAAGGATTCGACAAAATCTCAATAAGTCAGAGAACAAGCAACAAACGAGCCCACTGATCAGCCAAGTAACAAGAAGGAACATGGGATTTGCACAACCCCAATGGATGGAGAAACCATAAATGACAATACCCCCATGCAAGAAACAGAGGGAGATGCGGAAATGACCCCAAGTGAAGTAGGCACATAAAATCCTGATCTCAGAGACCTTGTGGAAAAGGAAGGGATAGATCTCCCGAGCATACTGGAGCAATGGAAAAGACAAGGAGTAGACAATGTACCAACAAAGCAACTTGACCACATTCAATACCTGTTTCTCCTAAGGGAGGAAGCCAAAGCTAGAGGACTAAAGCACACACACAGGGATATAGGACACCTAGGAGTCAAATCTGGCAAGGGACAACCACAACTCTCACCCAAGTAGATGAGGAGGAAAAAAGGCAGGAAATCAAATAGCATAGCCCTACAGGAGCTTGAAGCGCTACTGATAAACTCGGGTAAGATCAAAAAACTCTTCCCCAACTCCCCCCCACATGTTTAAATGAAGGTTATAAATTGGAATATAAGAGGCCTAAACAGTCCGAGAAAACAAAGAATCCTTAGAAATAGACTAAAGAAGGAACAACCAGATATTTGTTTCATTCAAGAGACAAAATGCACTACATACATAATGGAGGCAATCAGTAAACAACAATGGCACAAGTACAAGATGATGGCTATCAGAGGCCACCAAATGGTAGGAGGTATTCTCACCTTGTGGAACCCACAAGTACTGAGCCTAATAGTAGCCGAAGCGACCAGGCACACCCTTACGGTATGCATGCAAATCATTGGAAACATAGAGGTGATTCTATGCACTAATGTGTATGGGACCTAGGTGTTAGAGGAAAAGAGAGGAATGATATGAGACCTAGAAGACCTTAAAAATTGATCCAACAACCTCCAATGGATCCTGGCAAGGGACTTCAACATCATCACGACACTTCAGAGAAAAAAGGAGGTACAAGAAGATTGGACATTGATGTGGAAGAATTATCAAAGTTCATAGACACAACATAGATGGTAGAACTCAAAACTAATAATGGCTAGTTCACCTAGAATAATAAATGGATGAACCAGTATCAGGTAGCAACAAGAGTTGATAGATTCCTAGTATCAAAATCAATCATTATGCAGGGGATAACCTTAGATTGAAACATCCTTCCTTGGGGGGGATCTGATCACTGGCCAGTGCAACTGAAAGCAGGCTTCCAAACCACACCAAAGAACAGACCCTTTAGATTTGAGAAATTCTAGATTGAACACCCGACTTTCAAGGAAAGAAACAAATAGTGGTGGCAGGAGGAGCAACCAGAGAAAGGGACAAGGATGTTAAAAATCTATAAGAAACTAAAGTACATCAAATATAAGCTCAAGGAGTGGAACAAGGACACTTTTGGGAATATAAACCAAGAGAAAAACAACATAAAAGAAAAAAATGAAAAAACTCCAGGAAACCTGCATTTTAGAGGGCTATATGGAGGATCGGAAAAAGGAAGAGCTCCAGATGACCCGGGAATGGGAAGCTCGATGCCAGTAGGAAGAAAAACTTTGGCGAAAAAAGTCCCATATCAGATGGATAAGGGAAGGAGAGCGGAACACCAAGTTTTTTTATAGAACAACCATGGACAGAAGAGCCCATAACAAAATCCTGAAGATTAAGGACCAAGATGGAATAGAGAGATAGTTACATAAGAAGATAAAAACTACTCTGGTAAACCACTTCCATGGGATAGCCCAGGAACCCAACTAAGACAGAACGGAGGCCATACAAAGGATAATCCAGCATATCCCCCGCATGGTCACCAAGGAACAAAATAACAACCTAAACAAACACATTTCTGAGGAGGAAATTGACCAAGTACTCCAAGAAATGCCCAATGGGAAAGCCCTAGGTCCAGATGGCTTCATAGTGGAGTTCTTCAAAGCTTGCTGGGAAATTGTCAAACATGATGTTTATAGGGTAGTGGAAGACTCTAGAAGGTCAGCCTCCATTCTAAAAGCACTAAATGCTACAATGATTACACTAGTACCTAAAGAAAATGAAGCCAAAACCCCTGATCGTTACAGACCTATAGCATTGTGCAATGTGGTTTATAAGATAATCTCCAAAGTTATAGAAAATAGATTGAAACCTGTCCTACCCACACTGGTCTCACAAGAACAGGCATGCTTCATGGAAGGAAGAAAAATAATGGACAATATCATCCATGCCCATGAGCTTATTCACACCCTAAAGCTTCAAAAGAGAGGGGGAATGATAATACAACTGGACCTAGCAAGAGATTATGAAAAAATTAGCTAGCACTATATGGTCAAGACTTTGGAAGCTTTTGGTTTCACCCAGCACTAGATCAGCTGGATAGTCATCCTAGTATCCACAAAAAGATACTCACTACTAATAAATGGAGCCCCAACCAAACCTTTCTGGCCCACAAGAGGCATCAGACAAGGAGACCCTTTTTCCCCCTTCTTGTTCATTCTGATGATGGAAGGTCTCAGTCGAAGCATAAAAAGTGCAACTGTAACAGGTGAAATAATAGGTATCAAACCTTTCAAAAATTGCCCTACTTCCACACACCAACAGTTTGAGGATGACACCTTACTTCATGGCATACTCATGGTCAAGGAAGCAAAAGCTTACAAATGAATCCTGGAAGAGTTTGGGAAGCCCTGGGTGCAGATATCAACCATTCCAAATCTATGATCTTCTTCTTCAATACCAACCCTGCAATCCAAAGAAATTTGGCCAACATTTTGGGATTTGAACGCAAAACACTCCCAACTAAGTACTTGGGCATTCCCCTGATAGACAAAGCTTACAAAATGTCAACTTGGGAAGGAATAATCAACAAGTTAAAGGAGTGGGTGAAAAATTGGACGTACAGATCCCTCAACCTAACTGACAGACTTAAATTGACCAAGTCTGTTTTGCAAGCAATTCCAACCTTTATGATGTCTGTTTTCCCAACCCCCCAGGGATACTACAAAAAATAAGAACCATCCAAAGGGACTTCCTGTGGCGAGGAGCGGAAACAAAGAAAAAATGGGCCTTGGTGGCTTGGGATAAGGTCTGTAAACCAAAAATAAAAGGAGGCATGGGGTTACAAGACCCGCAAGTGACCAATGACACCTACGGGGCGAAACTCTAGTGAAGCTAGGTCAAAGAAACTACTACACCATGGGTAAACCCATGGAAGGAAAATTTTTCCCCAGACATAAGAGACCAAGATATAATCTGCTTCAGAGGCACCAGGGAAGGTTCGGCCATTTGGAACCTAGCTTGGCGCAACAAATCCTGGATTTAGATACACAACTTTTGGGAAGTAAGGAATGGAAAGACAACTAGATTTTGGGAGGACACCTGGCAACAAGAGCCTAGAATGGAGAACCCAGACAGGGAGGAACTCCATCAGAAGCTGATTGCACAAGATAAAACCAGAGTCTACCATTACTGGAAACAAGAAACATATTGCAACAAATGGAGAATCTGGGACACTCTCACTCCACAGAATAGAGACCAAACCGCAACAAAAGTAAAAGAAGTGGAGGAGGAATTGGGGAGACAAAAATAACAATCAAGGAAGGAAATGACCAGCTGATATGGGGACAAAAATATGATAGGGAATTCAATCTAAAAGAAGTCCGACACTATATCACGGACTAGGACCAAGAAGACCTGACGCAACGATGTGATAAGCTTTGGAACAACCCCCATTGGCCAAAAATAAAAAGTTTCAATGGTTAATACTCCACAACCAAATTCTAACTTGGAAACACCTAAGGAAAAGGGGATTCATAGGTCCTTCCAGATGTCACCTCTGTTAATCCAAGGAAGAAACAACGAACCATATCCTTGATGAATGCACCTACACAACAAAAATCTGGGACTGGGCGGCAGCTATCTTCTGACAGTCCAATAGGATCCGAGGTAACATCTCCACAACTATCAACATCTGGAATGATAACTACAATGAAAACGAAGAGGTGAATCTCTATTGGACCCTCATCGCAGGAATGATCATATGGGGAATATGGAAGGAAAGGAACCGACGCATCTTCAGGAACCAAAGCTGGCCAGAAGGGAAGGTCAAGGAAACAATAATATCCATGACAAGAGAAATGGTACAAAGCTGTAACTGCCAGACAGGAAGAGTGAAACTCATAGACCAGGACTCCCTAATCCTAGAAGCCTTCCACTTGAAAGATGGACGCAACCCCAATCAGGTAAGATGGCCATCGCAATTCCAAGTAGGTGAGCACAACTGGAAACCACCACCAGTAGGCTCCCTCAAGATAAATTTTGATGGGGCGACGAAAGGTAACCTATGATGGATATGAATGGGAGGAGTAATCAGGGGCAGTAAAAGAAATATCATCCGACTGTACGCTAGGAGTCTAGGAGACTCAACCAACAACACTGTGGAGTTCGGGGCCCTGGAGACTGACCTCGAGATTCTAAGCTAGGAAGGGATGACAAACGCCATAGTAGAAAGAGATTCCATGCTGGTTATCAATGTAGTAAGGAGACTCCAAAATGGGACCAAAGTGGGCAAAATTCAGAGGCACTGGTACTTGGCACATTCCCTGCAAAAAATTCAGGAGCACTTACAGACAAGGATCACAATGGAGTTACGCTGGGTACGGAGGTCAACAAATGGATTCATGAACATAATTGCTAATGAAGGAATCGACAAGGAAGGACTAGAACTAGACACTATCTGGAGTAACATCTCGAATGGTCAGTTCCGAACAGACTGCATCCAACTAGTGGCAAAATATTGTGAGGACAACCGAAGTACGGACGACCACATCGAGGATGGAGGTGAAAGAATAACTGAAGGGAATGTAGGATCTAGGAAGAATCCGATAGCCCACCACTCAAACACGAGTTACAATGCAGATCCATGTCACACAACAAGAGGAGGCACGACATCACAGTCCTGTCAATAGGAAGAAGTACAGGGGTTGTCTATGGGAAAACAAAAAATATAATTAGCAGGCGGCAAAGGATGAAGGACAAAAGGGTTTTCTATGGTCAAGTATGGGCACACCTCACCCAAGTACAGATATAGGGAATGGTAATTATTTTCGTACAACATGCAGGGCAAAGGATTGGCACATGGATTATGGCAGGGCTACCAAGAGCACACACTCCGAAACAGTGAAAAAGGACCAGAACGTACACCTTTATGAGCAGCCCATGATTGCTAGGACGAGCCCACAGCCCAGGAGATCCCATAAAAGAAGAAACACCAGGAATAGCCACAAACCAGAGATAAGCAATTACAGAGGCCATATTACATACCAGGAAGGGGAGAATAGGAACATGAGAAGAATCCAAAGCAAAAACCACCACAAAAAAGACGAGATGGTATGAATGAAGAAAACCCATAGTAAGAGAGGCCCCCAGGGGAAAGAACCTTTGACAAGCGCCCGAAGGATTACAAGGATGGAGCAAGTGGCCAAAGAAGCCAAGGGTACCTTTCTCACGCAGGTTGATCCAAAGGGAAACACGATCATCAACAGGTGGGAGAGAGAAATCAACACCACACACAAGGGAAAAGCCTGGACGAAACTAATTCAAGAGGCAAATGGGATAAGGGACCTAGGGGCCACACAACCCAAAACAACCCTCTACCACAAAACAATGGAAGAGGCCTGGCGAAAAAAAATGTTGATAGGAAAGATGAGCGCTGACCGGAAAGAGACCAACAGGGAGGAATACAGGGAACACAAGAAGGTGCTCACAAAAATTTTGAGTCACCTCAGCAACCTGGAGGCCAGTGCAAAAAGATTAGTTGAGGACCAGAGGAGCCAGAAGGAAAAAATGGAACGAATGGCAGGCAAATTCCACCTTTACCTACTCTATGTCCACCACATGGACATCACTCCAACAGACTGGAGCAAAACACCATCTTGTATCAGAAAGACGCTCACAGTGGAGTAGAGGAAGGAGAATGAGGCAAGAAAGGATGGAGATGAAAGGCATCCCATCATCCTGGACTAGCGCAGAATCAACCCTTGGTCAAGTTGTATTCAGTGTAGGAGCTATCCATTTTTTTATGGTTATGTCTCTTTGTATAGGTTATGGTTTAGTTTATCAAACTGGTTTTCGGAGGACTGGGTCAGTTTCCCATGGTGGCGGCCCAACCCTCCCCCTTTTATCTTAGACAACGCAACTCCGAGAACCCTGATCTAGTTTTCTTTTTGGCAGATCAAGGGATTCCCCTTTTCTTTTTTTTATCATAACTTCTTTGAGTAATACATGAATTCAAACTCACACAAAAAAGAAAACATTGAAAAAATGAATCTATATACTATTGCTTCCCAAGGCTGCATGTAATCTTGTGTCTGCAGAATAAAATATGATGATAGAGTATTCAGTTTGAAATCTGTGTACGAACATACGTGTACATGACATATATAGATACAATTCTTAGTTTGGGTATGAGTACGGATAGTGGACGCATTATTAAGGAATCATACGAATAAAGAATTAGTTGATTGTATCTATAACAAACGATAATAATGATGATGACGTGGACACAATAATTATTATAGCGAAGTGGCTTTAACCACTATTTCAACATTTCTGGGTATAATTTTTTTTTTTAAACAATACTCACACTTGCCTTTGGTACTCATTTTTTTCATGTCTATATAAATTAATTAGTTTTATTATTTTTGTATGGGGCATTATTTGTCCCTGCCGAAGGCGTAGAGGGACTATAGCGATCGATAATTCATTGACTTCATTTTTTTTTTTGTTTGCTAGTCTGTCTGTGACCTATAGGACTAGCCCGTGGCTGAGAAACTGCGACTCAGGGGCATCTAAGCCATCAAAATCACCTGGGGATTGCATCCGTCCTGATCCACACCAACCCTTAACATGGATGGATTTTTTGTCACCGCAGGTTTCGAACCGGTGACTTAACATCACATGGTGCCTTAACAACACACTCTGTCACCGACTGTCCTACACCTTGGGGACATTCGTTGACTTCATATTAATATGTCATTTGACTGTAAATTTTTGCATCATCTCTATTATTCGAACTAGAGAACTAAAAACATTATTTTTTATATAATAAAAAAAGCCTTATATGTCATCATCTCATTGAAGAACATATTCAAAGTCTTATTTCCAGCTTCACTATTCCCAATGTTTTAAATGTTTATATATCCAAAGTTTTGAGCATCGACACTCTTTTTTAATTTTTTAATTTTTATTGAAATGTTTACATATCGAAAGTTTTGAGCATCGACACTCTTTTTTAATTTTTTTATTATTTCTATTTTTATTGAAATGTTTACATACCAAAAGTTTTGAGCATTGACACTCTTTTTGAGGTACTTGAATAGGCCTGACATATTAAATGTTTACATAGAACAATGTCCTTAAACAGGCCTGACAACCTTAAATGTTTACTTAAATAGGCCTGTCACAATACATTTTTCCTCGAAGTTTTCCATACAATGTTGCAGTGAATTTGGACAATATTGTTGTCCTCTGCCACTCACATAGCCATCATATGTTTCATACTTCTTATATGCTTGGAATGAAATTTAGTCATCATTGAAGATACATATATTGTTTGCTGGTTCACTAGTTGCTGCTTCTTCATTGGTTCGTTGGTTTGTCGGTTGTTGTTTGTTGTTGTTTGGTTCAACTTTGCAAGGTTGAGGTCTTTCACCTGCAGTTGGACCTATTGGTGCTTTCTGCTTGGTTTTTTTTGCTTCAACTTTGCAAGGTTGGAGTCCTGCACCCATAGTTGGAGCTGTTTTTTCACTTTGCAAGGTTCAAGTCCTGCACCCACAATTGGACCTGCGATTCTGTCGTTCATCATTGACGAGTAAGTTTCGATACCACAGTTTCATTCGTATTCGTTCTTTGTTGTTTACTGTTTACAGTTTGCAAGTAAGAATGTTTAAGTATTTCCACTCGCATGGTCATCATATGTTTCATATTTCTTCTGTGCTTGGAATGCAATTTAGTCATCATTGAATATACACATATTCTTTACTCATTCACTGGTTGTTGCTTGTTCACTAGTTCGTTGGTTGTTGCTTCTTCTTATTTGGTTCAATTTTGCAAGGTTGAGGTCTTGCATCTGCAGTTGGACTTGTTCGTGCTTACTCACTGGTTTGTTTCTTGCTGCTTGCTTTTGTTTGCTTCGACTTTGCAAGGTTGGGGTCCTGCAGTGGCAGTTGGAGCTATTTTTTGCACTTTGCAGGGTTTAAGTCCTACACCCGCAATTGGGCTTGCGATTATGTCATTAATGATTGACGAGTAAGTTTCAATACCATACTTTCATTCATGTTCATTGTTTACTGTTTGTTGTTTGCAGTTTGCAAGTAAGAATGTTTAAGTATTTATTCATCATTCTTATCCTGCAGAATTTCCATAGAGGTTGACATATCTTTTTCTCCTACTCTTAAATTTTCCTCCGATTTTTTCCCCAGACTTTGCACCATGTGCATGCCTATGTTGTCTTCACAACCCCAACTGTCATTTTTTCTATAATTACAAATATCGGTCCTTTTCTGTATGTGAGGAAGTGGAAATCTAACGCCTCAATTGAATAAAGAATTCTTTAGCCTTCACACCTTGCCCTCGATGATATTCCCAGCTTTCCCGAGAATGAGTACCTACCTTTCCCGTACGAGAATCGAACTCGCATCTTTCACATGAAAAAGACGATGTCAAGCTTGTTGCCTTTGCATGATGTTCTTGTAGAAGAAAATTGTAGGTAGGTGTAGAAGGGCTAGGTATGGTACAATGGTAGCTAAGCTGCAAAAAAATTGCACACCATTGCCATGCATTATCCATCTTTTTCGGTGACATATTTTAGTAAGTTATAAAGAAAAAAGTTCCAGGACCTGGAATGCAAATCTTGGGTAGTTCTAGGACCTATTATTGCACTTTGCAGGGTTGAAATCCTGTACTCACAGTTGGACCTGCGATTCTGCTGTTCAACATTGACGAGTAAGTTCGATACCATAGTTTCATTTGTATTCATTCTTTACAGTTTACTATTTACATTTTGCAAATAAGAATCTTTAGGTATTTATTCATCACTCCTATGCTATAGAATTTCCATAGAGGTTGGCATATCTTTCCCTCCTTCTCTTAAATTTTGCTCCAATTTTTTCTCCAAACTCTGCACCATACCTACATGCCTTTGCAAAATGTTCTTGTAGAGGAAAGATATGTTGAGATGGTGCTAGCAAGATTAGTTTTCCGTAGATTGCAAATTGCAATATTCAATCTCTATGCTGCTCCACGTGCAACATTTCTAACATAATGAATGTTTTTTCAAATGCATTACACCATTTACATATGAACGAAATCATTATCATTCTAGGAGACTTCAGTGTTGACATGCTACAAAATAGTGTCATAACGAAAGAATTGGAAAAATACATGTGCACTTACAATATCCGCTTTCTTTTGGTTAAGTTAAAACATGTAAAAAATTCACTTATTGACCATATATGGTCAAATGTGCCCATATCAAAATACACCCTCTTTATCTTATACACAAACTGGTCTGACTATGATACAATTTGTCTTGTACTTGAATTATGAAATATACATAAAACATATTACAAAATTATATTTCCATGTCTCAAAGCATATCTGGATACTTTGTTGCACAAACCAAATCATTCAGCTAGGACCATCCAACTTCTTAATATTTTCTGGCTTGTAATATATTTTGGCCAGGAAAAATTCTATATAACCACAACCATGGATCAAGAAAAGAAAAGGTTCAGGCTTCTAACTCTATCTTTTATTATATTCCTTTGATTCTCATTTACTATATGTACATACTACTTGTTTTTCCCTACATACCAGCTTACATTCATGTTCATTGTATTTTGTGCATTCCCACATTGAAGCGACCAGAATAACTGGAGAAGACGAAGGACTCTTAACCACAAATGTAGAAGACGAGATACAAAGGTCCATGCTTCTTCTCTTATTTCATATTCCATTGTTTTGTATTTCATTTATTGTCTGTATATTTATTCTATTGATTTGCACCTAATTTATTGTATGTAGATACTACATATATTACTACATAATAACTTATCTTCTTGTCAATTGTATTTTCTGTGCTGCTACATTGAAATAAATAGAACTGTATTTATTTTTTTACATGTCTTTCTACATGCCAACTTACCTTCACGTCCATTGTATTTTCTACATTGCTACATTGAAAGAAACAAATTAGTTGGACAAGAGGATGAAATCTTATATGCCACAATAGAGTAAGATGAAGTACAATCTTCGAAAAGATATACCAATTGTGATAGTAAATCAAACACACAAAACAAGTAGGTGGATAAAATATTGGACTAGAAAATGATGATTTGGCAACAATGGGGATTTTTTGAGACTTGCCGCTTCCAAAAATTTCCCTCCCCTTTTCTTTTTTCCCACTCTCTATTATCCCTTTTTTTCCCCTCTTCTATACTTAACCGAATTCCCCTTTCTTTTTCCCCTCTACTTTCCCTTTATGGTTGCTTTACTTAGTCAATTTTCTGAAAATGTCTAGGTGCACGGGTTGGCGGACTCATGGGTTCACATTTCTACTCATGCTTCTATATCACTAGTCCGATCGACCGCTTCCTCATTCCATACTTAGCCAATTTTTCGATCGCGCATTCCCGACTGTCGGGCTCAAAATTGCGCTTCTATTGTTTTGTGTCCTACAAACAACACCCAGAGTTCCACGATATACAAATTGACAGACGAAATCCCGGGCTGGAAGGCTCAAAATTGTGCTTCTATTCTTCCGTGACCTACAAACAACGTCTAGGGTTCCACGATATACAGATTGGACGCTGGGCTCTCCCATAATTCTCTGTTCCATGTTACACATTTTTGCACTCAAAATTTCTGAGACATACAATTTGATCGTTGGGTCCTCACGTTTCCTGAGTATCCCTTGACACCCTATTTCATACTCCATCTCCTTCGAGCTTGTATGTGACATCCAAAACAATTATGAAAAATATACAATGCATATGCTTATTTAGTCATTCTGATGTTCATGTACACATGCTTGTATCATAAAAAGTTGGACGAGTGACATGGGCATGAGTAGTCAATCATCACAAAAATCAACAGAACGACAAGGCCAAAGGTAAATATTCATACATTGTGCTCTTGCTATTTTTACTAAAAAAATATCCCGAGCTATTTATTCATCTATGCCATGATAAATATGTTGATGTCATCTGTAACACATGCTTTGTAGTTCACAAGAAGTATCGATGAGCGTAAGTGAAACACCCAACATAGTGCAAGCTCCATAGACTAAGAGGTATGGTTACAAAACTCTAACCTGCATACTTCATCCAAGTTGTGCGTCTACTTGTACATTTATGCCAAAAAACATAAAACAAAAAAATGATGCAGAGTGCAATTCACATTACTTTTTCTATTCAAAAAATGTCACCAGGTCTAAACTTATAACACCCAATATACTATCGATAGAAGGCTTGAACAACCGCCGAACTGGGAAAGTGTTCATCGGGGACATAATGGTCGTGTATAGCACCTACTTAGACAAGGAAAAAAAACTAGATGCATTGTGCGTGCTGACATGATAGACAAGGAAGCCATGATGACAGTCACACTGACTATACCTACACAACTTGTCCAGAAACATGTAAAAAAAATCTTGCCCTATAATGGGATATCCATTACAAAATTTAATATATTGTCGAAAACAATATATGACTGTGGTGATTGTGATTGGATTATATCGCTCAATGAAACAAATATTGTGGAATAATTTCCAACGATTTGTTCAAAATATCATTTCGTACTGGACACAACAATCAACCAACTTGCACAGACCATTGACACTTACCCAATCAGAACCATTGGTGCAGTTGTCACACTCGCGAGAAAAGTCAACTTGCAACACATTCTCCATATAAAATATGGAGAGTCAGACAATGACAAGGAAATGGTATTGTTCTCCATATCCAATTTTGTCCTTTACTTTCACATGTTCATATATCTCAGTTATGTTACACAACTATTACACTGTTCCATATTGCAGCTGCAATTGCTCGACACCTATTCAAATTTATTTTCCTCAATGGAACAACAATTGCATAAAGAGAAATTTCCACTTATTCTCTTAAAAAATATAAAAAATAAAAGAGATGTTAAAGAAAGGATCTTTCACACAACCCAAGCAACATTTGTAACATAATTGCGAACAAACATAGTACAGGATCTCAATAAACTAACTAGATCGACAACTGTTGTGTGTATACATCTACACTTCCATCCACATTGTTAGCACTCTGTAAGTTTGTTCAGTTGATAAAACAAATGATAGAGGTAACCTACAAACCAACTTTAGAGCTGGGTACTAGCTTGCTCAGCTCAGAGAGGGCTCTCTCATGTCACTTGGTATTTCTTTGGCAATCAATGGCTAGGTTTAGTTTGTTTTTTGGGTTTTTTTTTATAAATTTGCTGGCAAGGAAGGGGAGGGACACTTAGGGCTATGGAGTCAAAATTCTGAAAATGAATGAAAAGACTAACTGGCCAGTAGGACTTCTCCAGAGGATAAAGACTAAGTGAGGCAATGAATCTGAGTTATAAATTGTAGTTTGCAGAGTGTAAGAAGAAGAATAAAACAAGTAACTGCATCAGAGCATTAATGAAATGAATTCTGAATTTGTTAGGAATAAATTAGCACAGTTTAAATTGCTTAAGCCAAGAGCATCACAAGATGAATTATGGGCTTTTAAACTATCCAATATAAATAGAAGACAATGTAAATGAAATTAGAAATACATGAAGTACATATAAGGAGAGAAGACAAAACTCATATCACCACCATTAGAATATTTTCATAGAGACTTCAAAGGCTTCTGCATATGTATTCAATTTAGCTCCAGAAAATTACAATTGAGTTTCGAACAACTAAAAGGGTGCCCTTGCACTTCTACCAACATTAATACATTTGGAAATTTAATATTTATACAATCTGAGTTCTTTCAGTTAGAAACTGATTACAATAGCTGAACTGAAATGTTTCATCTTCTAAAACTTATTACAATAATCACAAATGTCAGTTTCGGTATGGGAACCGATTACAATGATTAACAGAAAATCATTTTATGATCCAACTGTTGATTCTTCTGATACTTAAAATTCTTCTTTTACCACTTGTTTTGTTTTGGTCTTTTGTCTGATCTGCCATATTCGGTGACACCTGGATGTCATCTGCTGGATCCTGAAAAACTGCACTTTGTTTTACCCAGTTGCACTATCTCCTTCCATTGCAAGTCAGAAGGGATATCATAATCCATCATTTCTTTGATTAGGATCTCTAGGTCAATGCAAGAGGCATATGTCATGACTGTTAGTCCAATCTTCACTGTTTTGAACTAATTCAAAATCTCAAAATCCGTGCTCAAATGCTCAACCAGGTTTGCTCCTTTCAAGTTTTCCTCCAGGTTTTCAAAATTAGAGTGATCCATTCTGCACTGAGTGAGGTGAGAGTTGTATTCCTCCTGATCATATAATTTTCCTTTGCCATCCCAAAATGGTGTGTGGCCCTTAATGAAAAATTCTTCAAACAAATCCTTGAATTCTTGTATACTTTCCTCCATCTGTATGGCCTTAGTTTGGATTGATTTTAGCAGGTTATGTTTGGAAATGACCCTCCTGGCCCAGATGATAAATTTAGTTCTATCTTTGACCCCAATGGTTTGAAGTTCTACAGTAGGTATGGAGTTTAGCAAGTTTATGGAATTTTGGGCCCACTCTGATGGTTTCTTTGTTTGGGTCTCATTTACAGTAGTGCACCTGCTTCTAGCTATGATGGCCATGCTATCTTTACCATTGATGAAGTTTAAATACACTCTAAAATTGGCATCCTCAACAACTATAGAATCTCAGATAATGTGTTTGGATCCTTGCAACAGTCCTTTTCCCCTCAATCTTATCTTCAACTTGGCTATTTTATCCTGCAAATCTTGATTCTCCTTTTGAAGTTGAGCTATTCTTTCATCCTTTGCTTTCATTTCATGTTTCAATTTCTCTGTCTCCCTTTAACCCCTTGATTTCGCCTGCCTTCAGGCTAACTTGTGACATATCCTGGACAAGGCCTTCAGTGCTTGGCCCAACTTCTACAGTATGAGGTACAACCACAACCATGGTCAGTAATTTTGTATGTCCTTGTGTCCAATTCACCTTGTCTTGTTCTAGCTGTAATACCCTAGCCTGGTAGTTTAATGCCTCTTGTCGAAATGCTTCTTTTTCCTGTTCTAGAGCAACCAATTATGTTGTTTGTGGATTCTCTATGGCAGAAATTTTCATTTTCTTCTTCAAGCTTTGAATAATCTTGTCATTTTCATCCAATGAGTATTTCACCCCTTCAGGGCTTTCAGATTCTAGCCTCTTGACCTGAGTTTGCCAAGCTCCGCTGGATGCCTTTTCCTGCCTCAACTGCCCTTCCAATTTTATTGCATAAGATGTCAGATTTGAATTCTTCAAGATTAGACCCAAGTAATCTAAATACAACATATCACTGGTATTCCTGTGGAATTTTACTTTGTCTGGAGCATTGATGTTGTCATGCTTTATCTTGATTTCAAAAATCGTGTCTTCATCTGCAAATCCTATATTAAAGGTTCTCTTCTCTATATCTCTTACTGTGAACAAAGAAGTCTTGTGATGAGAAATATTTTCCACTTCAGGGACCAAGTCCCTCATTTCACCCATAGCCAAGTTTCCTTTCTCAGCATATTATTTTGCCAAATATTCTTTAGATCGATAAGTTGCTCCAGATGTCTCATCAAATATGTGTTTTTTGCTGCTAAAAGTTCTTGAGCTGCCTTCACTTTGGAGCTTGCTTCCTTTCTCAACCTATACAGTGTTTATTCCACTCTCCACCATATCCATATTCACTTGTTCTTTAGGCTCTTCCTCCTCTAGATCCACTAGCTATGGGGATTGTGTGATCTTCATCTTCTTGGGGGCATTTTGTTGATCACTGGTGCCCAGGGAATCTGAATTGCTTCTCTTGCTGTAAACACTTACTTTGGGGACTTTAATTATAAACTTATGAGGAGTTTTCTATGTTTGAGCTTGTTGTAGGGTTGGCTCCACTTGTTGTGTTTGAGTTGGTTGCATAATTGCTTCCATATTAGTACAGACTTCTAGATTTATCAATTTGTCAAAAAACTCAACATGTTCATGCTCGTAAGGGGCATGTTTGTTCATTAGTATTCTCTTGGATATGATCTGATGTGGATCATATCTTATTTCCTGTAGCTGTGCAAATCCAAATTTCTTGAGATTTGCCTAGATCTGAGATAAGCATGATCTAGGCTTGACAATGAAGGGTCCAATGATGAAATGGAATTTGAGGTTGGAGGCTTTGTGCAATTTTAGGAAATGCTATGTCTCTGATATGATTCTTTGTGTGATGAATTCAAGGGAAAAGACTCTGGGTGTCAGAAAAATAGGCAGAAGGTAGGGGGATTCATGACAACCATAAACCCATACCACTGTTGAATGCATGAACAGTACCTAGTCCGCAACCTTATTTTCTGGATTTGGCGTAAATAACTCCTCATATCATCTAGGACTCTTGGTAGGTTGGTGTTGAAAATCAGGCTATAAACCCTGGAGATGACTTTGTTGATGAAAATGAGCAATGTGATTCTCTTACATTCATTTGATATGAATGTCGCTTCAGGAAACTCTCTTTTATTTGTTTCCAGGAAAATCTTCAGCAAGTATGTGTAATATCTGAAATGTCTTAGTGATCGAAAATTCACTAGATGTTTGTGGATATTATCAGCTATGAATTGATCGAAACTTGCACAGACTGATGGACTAGACTTTGACTGAAAAAATTCTAACAGAAAAACCAACATGACCTCGACCACATGCTTGTCATTATCTAGACCTAAAATTTGAATCAACAGGGAACATACCCATTGGACCTCAATAACCATGATACTCACACTCATTGGAAAAGAAAGAATTTCAAAAAGATGCTCTGGTTTGACAATTGTCTGTAAGAATAGGTCTTTGACTTTTGAGGGACACTCCCTATAAACCATAATTATCTTTTCTTCCTCAAATGATTTAGACACTACAGAGAAGGACTCTAGTATGTCAAGGGCACCTCGAATTGACAGACTCTCTACCCTACCCAGAACCTTGAACCCATGTTTATTGACGATGACTTTCTCTTCATGTGAATATTTCTCTGTGCACTAACCTATAAATTCGGGAAAAGGGAATACGACCTCGACAGCGTAAGGGACTACAGTGGCCTGGACTACTTCAAGGAAGGGTATATTCTTCCCTACATTATCGGACATATTAGCTCTGGACACAAAGATGGGAAAAATGGTGATTTCAGTGTCAAACACATTTGAATCTCGGTTAATTAGGGATTCCTCATTTGACATGGGGTCTTTCTCTGTCACTGAAATTATGATAGGTTCCATGGTGGTGATGAAAAATACCTGTAAACGAGTGGAAAATGCGTGAGCTTGGTGTACTGCTGAGCTTCAGTTTGAATGGAGTAGTCGCGCCAACTTTCAACGTTCCAATATTTGAAAAATAATAAAATAAACGACAAGCGTCCCTTTTATATAATTTTCTGATTTCGGGGGCACGAGGAAGTGGTTTGGGGCAACCCGCTTCTCGCCCCTAAATGCACCTAGTGGCACCATGTGGTCTCGACCCAAAGCCATGGTTTATTTTTCAGCCCACTTTTGGTAATTATCTTCCTCCCAACTCCTCCCCCCGAAACGATCTCTGACTGTTGATCTGGCGCGATTGTGATCTGTGACCTATCGTGTCCCATCAACCTAGCACCTGCCAGATATAGGCTCCTCCCTACAGAATTGGACTTGTCCTCTAGTTTTTCATGCTTACACATTGGTTTATCACCTTGCTAAGTATTGAAAACTCGATTTTGCATGGAAATGTTTATGGTGATAACACACACTTTGCTCATAAAAATTGCCTTGAACAATTATCTGCAACATTTTTGTTGTACAGTTGTATATTATATTGTTCGATATATTAACTACTATGCTCACGTGTGCATGTTGAGGGTGTTTTGGTTGCAGTGAATGCATACTCGACCCCCTTCGAGCCTGTATGTGCCAAATGCAACTCTCCTGCTTCTGCCTCTGCTTTCATAAATGATGGCACAATTGATTGCCTACGATGCAGTAAAAAATGCCCTTACATATATAGACATTGCCTCAATGCTTCCATCAGAACCCTCAACAACACAATTGTACAGTGTACAATTAGACAAACTCTGTTACAAGATGTGCTTCCCGGGTTAGCATAATTTCCATATGAAGTATACTTATAGAAAAAGGAAAACAGTGTCTACATTTTGCGTGACTTTCACGTCCATAGAAAATTTACATTAAATGAGGACAATGCCATATTGCATATCGGTTGAACCAATTTTTTTTTTTTTCATATCAAGAATTGAAAAGAAACGAAACAATCTCATCTGTATCTGTCCATGATACCTAATGAGGATATGAATAGAGTTTTGCAGTGCCATGTCAATTTGAACGGGAAGCGCATGAGATTGTTCAGTCCAGGAATGAAAAGCATGAGGACAGACCTCATACAAAGTATCAAACTGTGAATAAATCAGGTCCATCCTTTGATCTTTCAAAATGGCTTGATCCTCTAAATGGAACCATCAAGCATTTTCAATAATATTGCAAATTTGGCATTGTTCGAACTCCATTAAGTTAAATGCTGACACTCTTTTCTAGAACTAGTAATGCTAGAACATTGTCAAGTCAACGTGATATTGCTTCATAGTAATATAAAAATAAAATGTTCATAGTGGTCTTGGTTCATAGTAATATAGTAATCAACAAATTTCTTGGTGCCCATTTGGGGATTTGGTTATAGATGTGATACAATGTCCAATCTCCACTGATTTTTTCCTGTCTTGTGTTTGGCAGACTTTTGTTCATGTGCTTTTGTATTGTAGTTCAAGGTTCTCATGGACCCAGTTTTTTAATTATGGTTGGATGATAGATTCATGATCTTAGCAGTTTTTCTATGATCTTAAATAATATACAAGACCTTCTTTGCCTTTTAATGTAAGCTCTGTGAAGCAAATGTAATATGTAGTTCATTTTAGCACTTTTACTTGATCGATGAAATTACCAAAATTCTTCTTCAGAAATATTTTGAAATAAAAGGACATATGCTAGGTGAAGTCCAATGGAACTATGATATAAACCACAAAAAATTAAATTAAAATTTTTCGTTGTTATACTTACGGTGAAGTTGATAGTACAATAATTTTACTTGAACATCCCAAAATTGATTTTTCTGCAGCTTTTCAATGCTTCTCTTATGAAAACACATCCTGGAAAGTATAACCATGACTCACTTTCTCTATTCCTTGATTGAAGAGCCTGTTCACCTGTCTAATGCACTTCATAGTTACTGTTAAGGCCATCAATGGGGCTTTGTTAAGACCAATTCCCATTTCTGAAAGTTTCCCTCCCCTTTCCTTTTCCCCTCTACTTTCCCTTTCTGGTTACTTAGTCATTTTTCAGAAAATATCTAAGTGTGTGGGTTGGCAGATTCATGCGTTCAGATTTCCACTGATGCTTTTATATCATGAGTCCGACCAACTGCTTCCCTGTTCCATACTCAACAAATTTTTCGATTGTGGGTTCCCATCTAGGCGGGCTCAACATTGGGCTTCCATTGTTCCACCCCCTACAAACAACACCTGGAATTCCCCGATATACAAATTGACAACCAAATTCCCCTTTCTTTTTTTCCTCTACTTTCCCTTTTTGGTTACTTAGTCATTTTTTTTAATATGTCTCATATTTTATATCACGAGTCCGACCGACCGCTTCCCCATTCCATACTTGGCCAATTTTTCCATCGTCGGTTCCCGTGCAAGCTTGCTCAACATTGCGCTTCCATTGTTCCGCAACCTACAAACAACACCTGGAGTTCTGCGATATACAAATTGATTGTTGAAGTCCGTCATCATGCCATGTTCCATGTTACACATTTTGCAGTGAAAAGTTCAGAGACATACAATTTGACCATCGGGGCCTCACGTCTCTTGAGTACAACTTGTAACCATGTTTTGAAGCTCGACTGACCCCTTTCCATACTTGGCCATTTCTTGGAGTATCTTTCATGGGTGGTCAGGTTGGCGGGTTCATGAAATGTCCAATGCTTAATCGCTCTTCGCCATCCCCGACACCTTCACACTTATTTCTAGATATGAAATTATTAAGCTTTAATGCTAATATCTCATCATGTAGGAACTATTAATATTGTCATTAATATCCGAAAGGCTGGAGGAGATCTTCCATTATTACAAATTAAACCAAGATTTGTGGAGGGTTATATTATCCCATCTGAGTGTTCATTTCAAGCATCATGGAATATATTTAGCACGTCCTCCGGTTGGAGTCTTCATGAAATCTCCAATCCTTAATCGCTCTTCGTCATCACCGCCACCTTCGCACTTTTTTATAAGTATGCAATTAGTAAGCTTTAATGGTAACAACTCATTATGCAGGAACCGTAGAAATTGTCATTAATAAGCAAAAGTCTCGAGGAGATCTCCCATTGATATGTATTAAACCAAGATTTGTAGAGGGTTATATTATCCCTTCTGAGTGTTCATTTCAAACATCATCTGGAGAAAACATATGTTCTCGTCAACTTATGGTAGTAGTTCAACAACAGTTCTATCTAGATACAGTAAACACCTTCGGGCATGATGACCAGAACTTCCAGTGTTCCAGGGCATATTCTTACTACTCATATCCTTCAGCCCAGAAGAAAGTAAGGAGATGGTCCCTTGGTGTGCCGAGAGATATATTTCAAGCAAAAGAATTCCAAGGAAACCCCCCCTGCACTGATGGACGACACAGAGGTTGATGCGGTCGATTTTGTGCCGAAAGACGATGATATGATGGATGATGATACAACAATGGATGATGGAAATGCAGATGTTGTTCCCACTCCTGCACCCAAATTGAAATCCACCATAACGGGGGGCACTTCCCAGCTCGAAGATGGTGACCCTACAAAACCCAAAGGAAGGGGTTTCAGAAAAGAAACCGACGTTGAACGCAATAGCCACTATGTATCTCAAGAGTTTGATTCTCTCGACTCGGATGGCAATCCTTGCCCTCAGAGATGTATCCTTTCCTTTCATTTTTAGGGTTTTGGATTGGGTTTGGATTTTTCCCTGGTGCAGGATGTGTCCCTGAAGTCCTTTGACTGTAAGGAAATGGTCTCTTGGTGCGCCAAGAGATATATTTCAAGAAAAAGAATTATTCAATTGCAGGACCACTCTCATGTTCTCTAGAGATACAATTAACATCTTAAGGGGTGAGGAAAAAAACTCCCAATGGTGCAAAGCATATTCCTAGTACTCATCCCCTTTCTCCCAGAACAAAGTAATTTGGACCTCTGGAATTGCTCGTGCAGCCCGTGTCCCTAAAGTATTTGCCTGTAAGGAGGTGGTCTCTTGGTCCCCTTCCACCCAGAATGAAGTAATTTGGACCTCTGGAATTTCTCGTGTAGGCTGTGTCCCTGAATTCTTTGACTGTAAGGAGGTGGTCTCTTAGTGCACCAAGAGACCTATTTCAAGATAAAGAATTATTCCACCACTCTCCTATTTCTTTTTCACCTCAAGTCTTTCGAAAAATGTTGATATTTCCGCATCCAAAATTTCCATTCAGAGGAGAAGACTGGAAGGAGTTCCTAAAAAAGCATGATAAACAATTTTGTATGCATGTTCAAGAGCTTGTCGATGCCTCCTGCGTGTTGTCTCACTAGATGAACAACACCTAATGGTATGCATGTTTTTTTGTTTTGCAAATCCTCTACCTATATTTATGACAAATATGTTCAACGCCTCGGTGGAAAGAACTCAGTCCAATGTCTATGGATAAATATATATTACCCACTATTGTTTTTATAGATTTACTATTAAAAAATTGCCTTGGAATCTTTGTTGGTGCTTCTTTGCTGGATTTAACACCTCTTCTCGTTTGCATGGTTTGATAGTCTCGTAATTATTAAATATTGTATTGACTCAAGAAATTTGATCAAATATGGAGCTTTGAACAATTATATGACAATGCATTGTGTCGATCACATGAGGCTTCTATGGAAACATAAGTGAATTTCACATAGTTTCAAACCAACATTCAATTCCATTCGTAATGTAGATAGAACATAGCAACAATAATTCATGATGTAGGAGTTGGGGCCTGGCCCAATAAGTTTCATTCTCATCTCAACCTTGCTGAGTGAGTGATCTCTTATTTCCCTCTCGCTTCATTGATTCCTTCACTCCAAAAGGAAACATTTTACTGGTTGTCCATCCCCTGGCCTCTATTTGAGAACTTTTACTTTATTAATGAAATTACCAAATTTATTCTTCGCAAATATTTTGAAAAACAAATTGATATATGCTATTTGAATTCAAATGGGGCTATGAAATCAACCACAATATTAAAATTCAAGTTCGTCGTTGTTATAGTTACGGTCAAGTTGACAGTACAATAAGTTTATTTCTATATATGCAATTATTAAGGTTTAATGCTAACAACTCATCATGCAAGAAATTTAATAGTTCAAATAACATTTCAAGGCATTAAACAATGTATCAAGAACACAATTACTCCCACAAGTTGCAATAAAAAAAAATATTCAACAAAGTATTGGCTGACGCACCCCAATTGCCTAAAATGACCAATAGCACAATCTACGAAATCAACTTCCCTATTATTGAATCAACAAAGATGAATATTACGGGATCAAAGAATTTTTTTTGTGTGATAATTGAATTGGAAAAATTTGATACTTATTCTACTTTTTTTTAAGGCCTTATCACAGTAAGAATACAAACTTATCCTAACCCACTGTTATCTACAAAATCCAAACATCAACAACACCTTTAAATCAACTATACATAGTTATAGCCAAAAATCAAATCATAGTTTATATTTTCATTTTCTCACACCCTTTTTAATGATACAAGCACAATAGAAAACGAGTAAGTGGATAAAATATTGGACTAGAAAATGATGATTTTGCAATAATGGGGCTTGTTTGAGACCAATTCTCGCTTACAAAAATTTCCCTCTGCTTTTCTATTTTCCCACTCTCTTTTATCTCCTTCTTTTCCCTCTTCTATACTTAACCAAATTCCCCTTTATTTTTCCCCTCTACTTTCTCTTTCTGGTTACTTAGTCATTTTTTCGAAAATGTCTAACTGCACGGGTTGACAGACTCACGGGTTCACATTTTCACTCATGCTTCTATATCATGACTCTGACCAACTGCTTCTCCATTCCATACTTAGCCACTTTTTCGATCGTGGATTCCCGGGTAGGCGGGCTCTAGATTGCACTTCCATTGTTTTGTGACCTACAAACAACACCAAGACTTCCGTGATATACAAATTGACTTCCAAACTCCCACATCGTCCCCTCTTTCGTGTTACACATTTTTCACTCAAAATTTTTGAGACATACAATTTGACCATCGGGGCCTCATGTCTCATGGGGAACCCTTGTCATCCTATTTTGAAGCCCGTTCGACCGCTTTCCATACTTGTACCTTTCTTGGAATCTCTTTCACAGATCGTCGGGTTGGCAGGTTCATGAAATCTCCAATTCCTAATCATTGTTTCCTATGCCCTCCACCTTCACACTTATTTCCAAGTATGCAATAACTGAGGTTTAATGCTAACAACTCACCACACAAAAACCGTAAATATTTTCATTAATGAGAAAAAGGCTCGAGCAGATAGTCACACCGACTATCCCTACACAACTTGTCCAAAAACATGCAGAAAAGATCTTTCCAGGTAATGGGATATCTATTAGAAATTTCAATATATTAGTGAAAACAAGTCCGACCGACCCTTTCCCTATTCCATACTTAGTCACTTTTTCAATTGCGGGTTCCCGGACAGGCGGGCTCAATATTTCGCTTCCATTTTTTTGCGACCTGCAAACAACACCCAAAGTTATGCAATATACAAATTGACCATTGGACTGCCCCATCATGCCCTCTTCCATTTTACGTGTTTTTCACTCAAAACTTTCGAGACATACAATTTGACCGTCAATCCCTCACCTCTCTTGAGTATCCCTTGTAACCCTATTTCGAAGCCCGACCGACGGCTTTCCATACTTAGCCATTCCTTAATTTCTCTTCCCCATCCCCACCACCTTCACACTTCTTTCTAAATATGCAATTAGTAAGCTTTAATGCTAACAATTCATCATGCAGGAACCGTAAAGATTGTCATTAATGAGAGAAAGGCTCAAGGATATCTCCCATTAATACACATTAAACCAATATTTGTGGAGGGTTATATTATCCCTTCCAAGTGTTCATTTCAAACATCATGGAATATCTTGCGTGGGTCATCGGGTTGGCGGGTTCACAAAATCTCCAATCCTTAATTTCTCTTCACCATACCTGCCACCTTCACAGTTCTAAGTATGCGATTACTAAGCTTTAATGCTAACAACTCATCATGCAACAATCGTAGAGATTGTCATTAATGAGCGAAAGGCTTGAGGAGATATCCCATTCACACGCATTGGACCAAGATTTGCGGAGGGTTATATTATCCCTTCCAACTGTTCATTTCAAACATAGTTTGGAGAAAACAAACGTTCTCATAAACTTATGGCAGCAACTCAACAACATTTCTGTGAAGATACAGTGAACATATTCGGGCATGAGGACCAGAACTTCTAGTGGTCTATGGCATACCCTTACTACTCATCCCCTTCCGCCTAGAATGAAGTAATTTGGACCTTTGGAATTTCTCGTGCAGGTTGTGTCCCTGTAATTTTTGACTGTAAGGAGGTGGTCTCTTGGTGCGCCAAGAGATATATTTCAGGCCAAAGAATTATTCCACTGTGGGACCAGTCTCCTATTTCTTTGTCACCTTAGGTCTTCCCAAGATGTTGAGATTGTCAGATCCAACATTGATCTTCAGAGGAAAAGACTGTAAGCAATTCCTAAAAAATCATGATAATGGGTTGGACCTCTTTCCCAAATTCCTAGAATACCTAACAACAGTTCCTAAAGATATAACAAGGTTGCAGGTTAGTTCATTTTGAAATCCATTCCGGGAAATTGCCTGGCTGTTTACAAGAATAACAAGACAAGAATCCACAACAAGTATTTCCCGCATGATTCTTTATATTTTGTATTTCACAGTCAAGGAACAAGCCATTTTTTATTGGGGGAAGCTAATTTCCATTGAAATCTGTTCCCAATTGTCATGATTCAAAGAGGAGAATAAATTTTATATGTCATCCTACTCGGTTTTTGTGATAGCGCATTGCTGTCTGTTTCCAAAACTGTTTGTGTCCAAGAATGTAAACTGTGAATTCGACCCAGTAACCTTCTGGTACCAGGCCTTATGGAGGCACAAGGCCTCCCATTGTTTTTATGAGGTCTTTAATGACTCTGTCTCAATTTTCAAAGATTTATTTTTAGGAAAGGATGCTCCCCGCATGTCTGACCAGGAAACCAAGTTTTTGGACTGGAAGGGGACACTTGAATAAATGGAGAATTATAGTGTGATAATGATTTTTGGCTCCAAGGAAAATCGTGCTTTCCTTCCATGTCACATTATAGACATAATGTTTGTTATAGAAATAACAAGGCAATACAACTACTGGTTTCATTTTTTCCATGAGAAGAGAAAAAAATAGTTCATTCCTCTGCCTTGGAAATATGGGGACTTCGTGTACAGGAACATCAACAAGATTGACGAATTCGCAGGCCATTTCAACAACTTGAACCTAAGATATGATGAAAGGCTAAGAGGGTTTGACCCTAATGGGATTTTTTTAGAACATTTACTAGTAGTTGGCTTCAACAATTATTTTATCCAGACACGCCTGAACGAAAACAAAGAAAATGATGACATCACTCCTTCTCCTCACATTGGCGACCTAGATACATTACAAAGAACCATGGAATTTTACAAACAACAGGGAAAAGGCTCCGGTGAGAAGAGTGTTCAATCCCCAACTACCACTCCTAAGAGTACGACATCCCGGAGCATCACTCCAATGACCCACCCTAGTAAGAAAGAAACCCAAAATTATTCAAATGGAGGAGGAGATAAGAACCCTCCTCGTGGTAAAATTGATAGTTCTCACAAGCTTCCCATGAGGAAGAAGAGAAAAAATGGTGTAGGGCAAGTGAAAGAGATTGAAACTGAAAGTGAAGACATGGAACTTGAGACTGATCTAGATAACATATTCCACAACATTGATTAGCCTGGGGATGTGATCCACCATAGTCCCCTAATGGAAATAATTGAGACCAATTTTTTTTACGAAGATGGATCCTTTGTATTCGAGAGCATTGTTTTTGAGAATGAATCTAAAAATTTAATTATTGAAAAGAGAGATGTAAGAAATAATAAAGAGAAATATCGTTCAGATATTAACCTTAGGAACATGTAGCCATCCCAAATCTCCCGAATTCACTGAGAAACCAGAGATGCTCTTGATGATTCCATTGGAGGCATTGAGGCGGAGAATGCCAGACTGAAGGACCGACTTAAGGAATTGGAGGAAGATTTGATTTCTATCCCATTTCTTGCCAGTCCTTTAGCAATAACTGTGCTTGCCACCCCTGCAACCAAGTTAAAAGGATCCTCCATCCTACTCACATCGTGTAGAGGCTATGTGCAGAAGAATATCAAGAAAATAATGGAGCTAATTACTCAGGCCTAGGAAACATAAAAAATTATAGCTTCCCTTGGAACTAGGGCACATGATTTGCACGAACATTTGCAGACGGATTTAAAAAATGAAGAACATTTCTATCTATAGACGGTCCTCCCTTTTGGCATCCATGTCACCAACATGACAGATATGAGAAGAAGACAAGAAGATATCCCCTCCCCAAACTAGATCAAACAATTAAATGCATGCTAGAAAGAGAAAGTTAAGAACCTACATCTCATTGTCCAATCAGGGGAACAAGCCATATCAAATAAAGAAGAATTATTCAGAAAGATGACCGAAATAGACTTATCCAGAAGTACCAATAAGGTCCAATATCCCAACTTAATCGTCAACTCCTTGTCCTTAACCAAGCAAGCCTTCGATGAACAAGATGATATTTTTAAGGGGTTGTCTTTAGAAAATTTTTACAACATCCTTGAATATGGTGAAGATGATGTGGACAACTGGCTAGTGGACTATTCAGTACAAAATGAAGAAATTGATCAGGCTCTGTGTAATCTTTCTATTGATCTAAGGGAATTAGAAAACAATATTTTCAACATAAAAATCTGGGATGAGATCAATCAACATGGCCCCCATGAGAAGCTACATTGAAGAATGGTTCCAAAGGGAAATCGACAAGCTCACCGACAAAGGGAAACAAGCAGTTGGCACGATTCCAATAGTCGTCGATGAGAGTAATAAAAAGGCATCAACAAGAAAATAGAAAAGGGGGAGATAGATACCATCATAGTAAGTCTATACTGATCACATCCTGCTTTGTTTATCAATCTAGTTATTCCACCTCTTTAAATAGAAATGTCTAACCAAAGACTGATAACTTCCAATTTCTTCTCTTCAGATCTTTCTCTTTACCGTCTCCCACTTCTTCTTTCTATAGTCCTATTTCTTGTACTTATTTCTTTTATGGTCCGCGAGAGCCCCAATCCCAGTCTATATGGAAAACACATTTAAATTTCTAGGAATATGTAATATACATTATTATTTTTTGATAAATTTCAAAGAAAATGACTTTGGGAACAATCTCGACGATGCCTTGTAACCCTGTTTTCAGAATGAAAAATTAGTTCTCTTTATGTATCTCATGTTGGATTACTGAGAGGAGGGGTGAATCAGTAATAGAGAAATTTAATCATTTTTAACCATATAATCCAAGTGTTATATCAATGAAGAATTATCATCCAATAACTGCAGAGTAAATAAGCAATGCACAAATGAATAAACATACACATACACAGTACACCAGTGTTTTATGTGGAAACCCAAATCGGGAGAAAACCACCAAATGCTTTTTCTTATATGTCTTGAAGAATTACATTCATTGGAAGCACCAACTTCCTTTTTTTTCCAGCTGCAACTCGAAGGAGGCTCCAACCCCCTAGTTTGTCAGGATACAACCTGAGGGAAGCTCCAACTCTCCAATTCTCTGGCTACAACCAAAAGGAGGCTACAACCCCCTATGTTCTCCAGCTACAACCAGAAGGTGGCTACAACCACCTGTCCTTGCCCCGTCCTGCCACCCTGAAGTAAAAGTAGAATGACAGAACCACTATCAACCTGTCACTATGAGATATACCGCTGTAAACCTGTACCAATAAATCCAAACCATGCATCAACCTGTACCTCAACCTGTGATCAACCTGTACCATAAAAAAGTGTTGGTTGGTTTCGTGATCTGGGGAATTTCTCTTACTGCTTCTCTTTTGCTAACTTTGACAAGGTTATCAGAATGCATGTGACCCATTCTTCTATGCCATATCCAACTTTCATCTTCCTTTCCTAGACAACACTTTTCATTTCCAATTTCACTTAACACATATATGTTGTTTGAAGTTCTTGCAGCTATACTGACCAATTTTCCTGAATCTTCTTTTCTTATCTCACACTTTTATGAATCGAAAGTAAGTTTATGACCTTGGTCACACATTTGGCTCACACTTAGAAGATTATGTTTCATATCTTCTACCAGTAGAACATTTTGTTCCTTTTCATTCTTGTTCCCAATTTAGATTGTGCCTTCTCCAATGCTTTTGGATAAATTGTCATTTCCGAAGGAGACTGATCCATTTTTTTTATTTTCATAATGTAAGAAATTTGTCTTTATCACCTATCATGTGTTTTGAACATCCACTGTCAACATACCAACCGTGTTTCTTCCTCTTAGCTTGTAGAGCGACTGTGCATTCTTCATTGTTATACTAATCTTGCTTTCTTATCCATGTCATTTTCTAAGGTTCTTGTCTGTGATTGTTGTTATTCTGTTGAGGTTCTTTAAGAGGGACTGCCATTATGCAATCCTTGGCCATGTGTCCAAAATTGCTACATTTGTAACATTCCACTTTAGTGCTCAAAGATTCAAACCTATTGTAACTTCTTCTTTGTGTTTCACTAGGTAACTCTCAAAGTTGTTACTGTTCCTGTTGTTAGCTCTGCAATTCACAGCTTTATGTCCAAAATTATTACATGCATAACA
>SNQJ01S0051976.1:149314-161064 GCA_010110895.2 Picea sitchensis | reverse complement strand
ACCCTATATTACATGTAAATAATAGAATCGCATCCCCGGCTCCCAGATTCTATTGTTCCGAATCCCGTAGAGTTTGATAATAGTCCCGCAACATGAATAATGTGAGCTTCATTAAGTGTTTATTTTTTCAGGTCTGCGAGATCTCTAACAAGCAGTCATACCCCTACTCCGGGCTCATATCCCGCTGCATCATCCCGTGGATCTGGCCGGAGTGGTCCGAGTTATATGTTAGACCAGTCCTCTGTAGACGATGAAGGATTGCTAGCCAATATTGATTCTGCAAGTCCTCAGAATTCAAAATCAATGCTACTCAGTGTAGGTTTTCATACTGTATTCATCTATCCAGTACAAAATCTTGTTATGATCTCCACTGTGGGGTGAATTCTTGTAGTCCTAATTTTGTTTTCTCTCTCGGCAATCTCCAGGTAACTGGAACAGTATTATTTGTTGGCGGGCTCAATTACTTCAATTTACAAGCGATTCCAACCTTTGATTCCACTAAAACAGTTTCAACCGCATCATTTGTACTAACGGGGAGGAAAATTTTGCAGGTAACTGTACTCTTCAGGATCTTATTTCCCATAAGAGAACGCTGTAAAATTTAGAACAATACGAAGTGAATAACCTGTTTTCCTAAGTTCTGTAATTTTTTATCGACGTTCTGCAAGTTCAGGAAAGGAGCACAGTTACATTCAGGGACTCCATGATAGGTGAACAGTCCGCCAGCCTAGTAGGAACATGCTTGGGATGGCTTATGGCTGTTATTTATATGGGAGGACGGCTTCCACAAATCTTGAAAAATGTAACATTTCAAAAACTGTTTTAAAATGCTAGAGAGGCTTGTCGTACATGATATATACCAGTTATTGATAGTTGTTGTAATGCATCACCTGCTTAGTGAGATCTAAAATTTGGCCCAGTAAATTATAGAAATTAGGTCTGTAAATGGTGCACCGTCAAGATTTCCACTGTCCTGCCTATGATTTTCTAATGTTTTCCATCACAAAATGTTCTCGCAGGTGAGGCGAGGAACCGTTGAGGTATTTGATCTCTTAGTTATTTCACAAATTTCAAGTAACATCTGATCAAAACAGAATACTCTACTGCTTATAAGATTCGGGATGTATAGTCAAAACGTTTTTATGTTAACAGGGTCTTAATCCATTGATGTTCTTGTTTGCACTAATCGGCAATGCAGCATATGTAGGAAGGTAATTCTATTGTGTTTCTCTTCACCTTAGAATATTTGATTGCTGGAGTATTTAATCTAATCTAGGGGAGAAGTAACTATTGTATATGTAAAATCTGGCTTTTGATGGATGCAGCATTCTTGTAAAGACATTGGAATGGAATGATTTAAAGCCAAATATGCCATGGCTTGTCGATGCTGCAGTGTGTGTGGTTTTAGATTGCTTTGTATCCTCACGCAATAGAATGTTACAGAGTTATGTGCAATATAACAAGTGTCCTGCGACTCTCGAATGTTAAAATTGATTGTTTCATTTGCCCATGTATTATTTTTTTAATGTTCCTGAATATTAGAAAGTCCTATCCTTGACAAACACTTCTGCAGATTCTTGGCCAGTTCTTGTACTATAAGATGAGAAATTCTGATGAACATGAGGATAACATTGACGAGTACGAGGAAATCAAGCCCTAGAAGATTTACAAATCCTGATGAGCATGAGGATAACATTGAAGAGTACGAGGAAATCAGGCCCAGAAGATTTACAGTACCTGGAACAGCAAATTAGATTTCGATGGATAGCTACTCTACTATTTTTAACATTAAATCCAGCTCACTTGATGGTAACAAGGTGGACCAATCGATCGTGGGGGAGATATCCGAACATTATCTGTAATTGTAAGGTGTAATCCATCACATGTTCTCAATGTATATATTGTTTATATAGGTGTATTTCCAAACAAATAGGTAGGTTAGATGTTTTAAAGGTTAATTGAAATAAAGGACACCAATATCCTTACTTTTATGTTGGGATTTTAATGTTAATATCGTAAAAATTTCGTCCAGATTTGATATTTCCACGGTGGAATGTGTTTTTATGGGTGGTTGTCCTTTCTCATTTAACATTTTGATGAAGGTTAATGATGTTCATTTTAATTGATGCAAGCCATAATTAACCACATTCCATGGGTGGTTGTCCTTTCTCATTTAACATGAATGATGAAGGTTAATTATGGCTTTCATGAGAGGATAATAGATTTGTGAATTAAAATATCAATATAATTAATAATGAAATATCTATAATATTTTAGTATAATTGACCACATTAGATTATGGTTTTTCATGGTTAACTATGGTTGACTATGGGTAACTATGTTGACTATGGATGGCATACTTTTACTATGGTTATCTTTGTTTGATCATGGTTGTCTATCGTTGAACATGGTGGACTATGGTTGAACATGGTGGACCATGGTTGAATTTGATTTACCATGGTTGACTATATTAGACTATGATTGGCCACTGAATTTGGCTCACCACTTTTGACTATGATTCACTATGTTTGAATATAATTGACTTATTTTGGATATGGTTGATCACATTTCACTATTATTGGCCATGGTTGAATTTAGTTGATGGAATTTGACTATGGTTGACTATGGGTGAGGATGTTGACTACGGCTAACTATGGACAACATAGTTGACCATATTTTTCTATGGTTGTGTCACAGGGGCTTCATTAGTGAACTTGTGACATAACACTTTTGTTCATGGGATATTGAAGAACACCCATAATTTCATTAGATATTGAAAAATCCCACCACCCCCCCCAAAAATCCTTTTGTTGAGTGCCTCACTCCTATCCTAGGTATCATTGTTTTTATGGCATTTTTAATACCCATTTTTATTTCTACCCCTAAGAGGTCACAAGTTCAAGTCCATAGGGGTGTAGGGTATGTATACCTTCATAGACTTTACTAGTCAAATCACTCGGCGGAGGGGGTCCCTTGTCCCACAAACAAGGGGGTCTCATGCACCAATTTGGTGTCTCGCTTGGTCGTGACCTTAAAAATATATTATTATTATTATTATTAGTAAGATCCCAACATAGAGATATGCCACTATAATAAGATAGCCTTTTGTTCAAGGGCTTGTGGTTATGCTACTTCCATCCCTTTGTTTTGGCCAGTACATGGTCATGCATTTTTTGAGGAAGGTGGCTTATTTAACTAAAAAAGTATAGAGTAGAGAACCCTTGTATATAAAATGAGCAAAATCACACAGCATCCACACACAAATGAACACAAGATATATCATAGGAAATCTAATACGGGAGAAAACCCAGCTGGAAGGTGAGGCCTATGCTTTTCTCTATTTTCTTTAGTTATCGAAATGCAAATACAAATAAAGAGGCACTCACTGTGGAGTTTCCTTTGAAATTATCAAATGTATGGAAGCTACAAAATATATCCCTCCTCTAATATACTCCCAAAATACCACTCCTAGATGCTCAACTCAACTATGGAACAAGTAGAATGCTAAAGAATACAATCCTTCCTACTCCTAGCACCCCTGTATTTAACATAGCCCATTTTGGGCCTCTAAATTGAGACTTCTTGATCACTTCTTGTTATGCCTTTTACCTTTAAACCACCAATTTGAACCACATTATAATGTCCTTTATCACTTTATGTTGATCACCTACAAGGTATGCATGCCAAAGGGAACTCTAAGGTATATTTGTGAAATATTACATTTATTTTCCTTTTTAGTAGACACTTAAGTGTGATTTTTGTATTACTAATCATTTTCTATAGTTAAATCCATTGTAGTAAAAATCCTATAGAAGATCTACAAGTCCTGAAACAGACATGAAATATCCAACAATAGATTTGATGATTGAGATGATTATGCCAGTCTTAGAGGGAAACTTCCACATGGAACAAGATTTAAATGTTATGGGGATACTTAGGTGTTCATAAAATAGATTCAAGAGCACATAAGGTGAGCAAGAGATCGTGATCATCCTTCAAAGCCAACATGGAATCACACGCAAATTGCATGGCACTCCAAGCATTAAATGAGATTGACATCACAATCACATGTTTCCTGCTATATGTCTTAAATCGCTAAACTTATGAAGATGAGATTCGATTGGTGTGATCCAAGGAAATCCGTTTCTTAAGTTCCTTTTTTTTATTTTTTGTTGTAAACTAAAATTCAAATGCCACCAAACAACATTGGCTTGTAATTGTAAAATTGTATATAAACAATGGTTTTATCGGATTAGATCGAATTGAATTATCAAATGAGAACGAGTGATTTTTTTTGTAAAACCTTTTGACATAGATTTAATAAGAATTGATGTTGTAACACACCCAACCCCCTGACTCTTACAGGTTGGTGGGATGCTCTATTTTTCGTCTCCTTTCCTCGAGACAAGTACTCGGGATTACTTTCACTGATTTTAAGTATATCAATTAGTTAATTGAATACCTCTCTTATCACAATATTTACAGTGTTAAATATTACTTATTCAATCCTCAATTACCAGTAGAGTGCCTCTATAGGGCTCTCTATAATGACAATGGATCTATAGACCCTCAATCGAACATCCAAAGCTACTTCTTGCCACAAGATCAACTATATATAGCAATTAGGACTCCTTCCCATTGGAATTTCCAATTTCCAAGATTGACATCCTCTCTGATAGCTTCATTCCCATGGATCGCCCCCATGGATTCAACAGTTCTCGGACTCAAAGACCAATGGTCCTGATCCCTTCTGTTCTTTGACTTATACGATGATTATCAACTGTCTCTCCAACCATTCGTGTAATGGTCAGGTGGGACCCCTGGAAANAGTTCATCATCAACAAAACGTTCCCATTTTGGTGCCACAAACCACTCCAACCAGTTTTCTCCAATCACACTTACTACGATGGATCTAATGATTCTCATTTACTACAATGGACGATCAAGATGCACTTTTGGTTTACAACTGCATAGTGGTTATGATTCCTAGTCCTTCTTTCTCTATTTGAACCAAACTAGATATAATGGTTGGAATATTTTGGGACACCCTTCGATAGATCAACGGTCCTCAGACTCCCATGTTGTCGAACGCTTTTCTCAATCCATGTCTCCGATAGATCTATGAATTCCATCAACGACCTAGAACTCATCATTACCACTCTCGATAGATCATCAACTATTGTTGACTCGAATTCATATGCATCAGAGTCCCAATACAACCTTGCACTTGGGCACTCCGACGACCACTTCCTCCAATCAATGGTCAGGATCTACTCTTAGAGTTGAATTCAACATATGTGATTTCCTCTAAATTAAAACACGTGTTTTCATCTGATTAACAACCAGATTTAGGACTTAGCCATTTCATGGTCCTTTTAGGCCATCACAAAGGTTCTACTAGACCTTCTTAGCTCTCATCCTAGCTCAAAAAATGACTAAGAAAAATTTTCCATTGACTCTTGGATGAAGATTTGCATATCCTGCAAACTTTATGTTTCAGGTTAACAGTGAAAGAAAACATACATACTCCATTTTACTCAGTAATTTGACCATTCATTTCATATATTCACACTTAACAAATAAACCATAAAACAAATTTTTTACATCATTGAGCACACATCAAACATGTCAGGTTAAACACTTATCTATTTGGTGAAATTCCAAACCTGATAACTGACTGAGTAGAGGAATACTTTTCTCCAAACATTAGGCTATGCTGCAAAGTGCCATATTAGAGCATGCCACCCCTGTGCCAAGCCACAATATCAAAAGGGAATTGTTTCAGCTGACTACCAATTCATATGGTCTAGGAAGGTTACTCTCCTTCACTCCACTGGAAACAACATAAGTTTCCTTCCCACTAAGCTCAAAACCTACACAAGTTTACCAGGCACCTTCCCAACTAGATTTCCTTTGCAAAAGGGAATCCCTTCCGTGTTATACAATCCCTCGGTGACCTCCCCTTACTAGTGTGTAATATCCCCAATAGATTGGGATCAGATATTATGTCCTTCTATGCAATAAGTTTTCTTGATGCTCTAATCTGGTTGACAAGTTTTCAGAAACAATTTGCATGTATTCTACTAATAGACATTTTGTCAAAAAAAAATCATGTAATAAAAATACACTAGAAATAGAAGGGACAATATGTGGTATTTTGTTATGAATGAAGATATGAATACAATGATCCAAAGGCTTCAATGGAAGCTGCAATACATCAATGGAAAACACACTATACAAGACAAAAACCTAGAATCATGTTGTGGCCTCCTCAACAACTAAGATCAAACCCTACAAGTTCCAAAACCTCTCCAAGCAGATCACTACAACCCAAAATTGAAAGAAAACCCCAAGATGAATCTCTAATAGAAATCTTGGATGGATTCCCCCTACCAAACTAAAACTCTAATGGAAATCATGGATGGGTTCCTCTCTAGTCTATCTAGGGTGGATATTGCACCATCAAAACCAAACTGCAATGGTCAAAGGGTTTTCCTAAACCCTAACGAAACAATGGCTCCAAGAGAACTTCCAAAATGAGAGACCAAATCCTAATGCCAAAGTAAGGCTATATCCCTCCTTTTGTCCTTTCTCCATGCCTTCTAGAATTTTCCCTTTTTGACCAAACCAAATGTAACTTCTAAAATTTTCCCCTTTTTGACTAAATTAAATATAACCCTTATTTTCCCTACAATTTTCACTTTAAGATTAAAAGTCACTTTAATAATGGTTAAGTGACTTTTTAATCTAAAGCTACGTTATTTCCCTAATGTCACTTTAAAAACATAAAATCTCCTAACTAAGTGACATTAAATGACCCAATTTTTACTCCTTTTCTCCACAGACAAGCCATGAAAGTCCCTTCTACTACGAAAGGAGGAAAGCCAAAAATGGGGACATGTCACAGTGTTGGTTTATTTCTAATAAGTACAAAGTCTCGACCCTCTATTGCTTCAGTTTTGTTCCAATTATTCTCTATTCTAGGGTGACCATTACTCTTTTGGGTAAGCTTTCTATTTTATTCAAGAACATCTTCTTGATTTCTCTATTACTCAGAGCTATGCACGTGAGTCTCCTACTCACCACTTTGTTCAAAAGTGAGTCTATGAATTGTTGTGTTCTCTGTGATTCCTATGTGAACCCATTCACAACTCCTCAAGCCTTTGTAATTTCCTGAGCTCATTCCTTCCTACTCTTTTTAGCTGCATTCTCTCTTCTCCTGTGCATGCACGTTTGGTGGTATTTTTTCACCTTTAGCGTCTTCTTCCACCCAATCCTTGGGATTCCCATGGATGTTGTGAGATGAAACCTCCTGTCAGGGATTCGAATTTGAAGCAACAATCCAAGGTGTCCTTCTAACAATTTTTTAGTTGACCCCTTGCTTATTAGGAAATCAAATCTGTTTGCAGTTATAACTTCTTCAACCACCAATCCCGCTACCCATAACTAGTCGCATGGGTCCATGTAGTTTTAAGTATGTGGGCAAGTGTTGCATTCAATGTGTTATCATCATAACAATTTTCAGATCAGGATCCGAGTTTTAGCCAAAAGCCACATCGCTATGGAAGTGCAATCATTTGGAGGATGAAGTCTTATATGGTGGCATGCAGACAAATATAGTGGATGTATGAAAGGAAGAATTATGCAGACCGTCGATTTCAAAGTTGCATGGATCAATGACTGAGACACATATCGGGGAATGAAGCAGCGCGAAAGATAATTTCACAAAGGTGGGTTGTAGAAAACTGCCATGGTTTCATTTGAGGACGTGTGGCGCCTCTAGAGGTACATAGGGGAGAAAATAAGTTTACCTAAGACCACTTTCTCCAATCCCCAATATCGAAAGTTGTTGGGGCACGATGGACCGCAGATCTTAGAGTGATCAAGATCAACGAATGAAACTCATATTGGCGATTGAAGTAGTGCAAGGATTAATCGTTCGAAGGCGAGACGGGGAAAACTACTATGGTTTTGTTGATGGACGCGTGGTGCATCGAGAGGCACATCGGGGTGAAAAGCATTTTACCTAAGACCGCTTTCTCTAATCCCCGATGTCGGTAGGTGCATATAAAAGGAGGATCCCCGACATTATTTATGATACTTTGAAGCATTTAAACGTTGAAAATTTGGGGCAAACCATCCATTCGAAACTCAATCTCAAATTTGAATCAAATCCGTGTCTTGTTCACTGCTTAACAGGAAATTTTAACGATGGCCGCTAATCCTGTCATTTTATCCATGAAAGAACAAGACATCGCCTCTATATAAGAATCCCTAATTGACTGGGACTCCGAAGTTTTCAACACAAAGATAATAGTCTCTCACATTTATGTGTCTAGATCGAATTTGTTAGACAATGTTGGAGCGCACAAACCTTTCCCCGAAGCATCTCAAACCTCCATTACCCCTTACGTCATAGAAGTAGTCTTTCCTTTCCCTGAATTTGTGAGCTAGTGTGTGGAGTGATATTATTAGGAAGAAAGAGTCATTTTGGATAAATTAGGGTCAGAGGTTTTATGCAAAATAGACAGTTTGTCGCTTCGGCACACCATTAGTATACTAGAGTCCTCCCCCACAATGTCAGAGTCCTTTGAGGAAGAGAAAATGATCACAATTTATAGGGAATTCCCATCAGAAGTAAAAACCTTGTTTCTGTAAACCATTTTCAAACATGAACACCATTATGAGAGTCTGTCGTTGCCTGCGAGTGTAAGTGTCATGGTCATATAAGTCAAATGGGCTTGTTCTCTGCTTATTCAAATTTTTGGTAGAAGTCATGTTAGGTTTCCTATTGACCTTCTTTATGTCAGGGTCTGGTCAGTCGGTCTGTGTAAATTTTGACAAATTTATAGCTGATAATATGCATCAACAACTGGTGAACTTCAATTCATTAAGACACTTTAGATACTACATGCACTTGCTGAGAATGTTCCTAGAATCTAACAAAACCGAATTTCTTGAGACTGCATTCATTTCAACTGAATGTAAAAGGATCACCATGCTTATTTTCATCAATAAGATCATGTCCAGGGTATATAGTCTTATCTTTGGCTCAGACTTTCCAAGGGTTCTAGAAGAAATGAAACGTTTTTTACAGCCAAGTCCAAAGAGCAGAGTGGGAGATTGGGTGTTGTTCATACAATTTATTGTGATATGGATGTATGGATATCAAGAAGTCCCTTATCTTTTACCAGTATTTTTGACTCCCAGAATTTTCACCTTAGATTTCATCAGACAAAGGATCATTTCATAAACAAAGCATTTTCTAAAGGCACACAAGGCTTCTAACTTAAAATTTCCTTTCGTAGTAGGACCCTTTATGGTGAAGAACAAATCATGTTTGCTTCAGAGCCAATCCAAACTCAGTGAATTTGTATTCATGCAGTTTCAAGGGAGAAAATATGATCCACACCAGATCATATCAAAGAGAAGATTGGCAAGAAGACAAGGCCCCTATGAACACAAACATGTTGAAGGATTTGATAAGCTGGCCAATCTAGAAACCTGTGTAGATATGGAGGTTACTTTGCAGCATGATCAAACAAAACAAACAGATCCAACCCCTCAGCAGAGCCCAGCACAAAAACCTTCCCTAGGTTGGTTGTCAAAAGGTTCATTATATAATCAAGAAGACTACAATTCTCTCATCATTTTGTGCAGGATGGACCATTCCAAATTTGAAGCTATAAAGGAAACTTTGAAAGGCCCAAGTGTGATAGAATATTTGGCTACATATTTTGAAATTTTAAATAAATTTAAAACAGTAAAGGTCGTCTTGCCGACTATGTCTTACACCACGTGCATTGACCTGGAGATTTTGATCAAAGAGATGATGGATTACGAAATTCACTCCGATTCACAATGGAAGGAAATCATGTGGTTAGGTAAGACAAAGTGCAATCTCCCAGGAACCAGTAAATGATCTCTAGGTGTCATCAAATTTGAAGATTCGACAAATGATCAGAGTGAGACAGATGGTGTAGAGGAAGCTGAACAATCATAAAAAAATTCCCTAAATTTGAAACATTTTTTGTTAATCATTGTAAATCGGTTCATATACTGAAACGGTCAGACAAAATTGTTTTAGAAACTGAACCTCTTCAGTTTTAGCCATTGTACTCAAATTGTATAAATGTTGGGATATTTGAATGAATTAATGTTGGTAGAAGTGCAAGGGCACCTTTTGGTTACTATGAACTCTATTGTAACTTTATGAAGCTGAATTGAATATATATGCAGAAGCTTTTGAAGTTTCTATGAAAATATTCTAATGGTGATGGTATGAGTTTTGTCTTCTTTCATTATATGTATTTCCTATGATCTTTTATTCCATTTACATTTTAATCTATTTAAATTGGATAATTAAAAGCTCAGAATTCATCCTGTGATGCTCTCGGCTTAATGAATTTAAACTATGTAAATTTCTTCTTAACAAATTTAGAATTCATTTCGGTAATGCTCTGATGAAGTTATTTGTTTTCCCTATCTTCCCACACTCTACTTAAATGCATATATAACTTAGATTCATCGCCTCATTTATCCTTTCTCCTTTGGAGATTTCTACCGGTTGATCATTTTTTTCATCCATTTTCAAAATTTTGACTCCATAGCCCTGTGTTCCTCCCCTTCATTTCCAAAAACTTTATTAAAAACCCCCAAACAAACAAAACGTAGCCAGCGAGTCCCAAAGAAATATCAAGTGACACGAGAGATCTCTCTCTGAGTTGATCAGGCTAGTGCTTCAGCTCTAAATTCGGTTGAAATAGTTACCTCTATCGTTTGTCTACCAGTTAGACAAAATTTACAGAGTGCTAACATTCTGGCATCGTTGTCAGGGACGAAATTGAAAAATATTCCCTGGGAAAACTACTTAAAGGTTTAGTTTGATCCTTGAGGGTGACAGAGAATCGAATACCTTATTGGATGAGATTATTTTTACCCTTGTAACTCTGTTACTCAGAGACCAGTTGCACCACACCATGTGAGATAGAAATCCTGGCTCCTAAGAAAATCCACACTAGGAGCAACCCAGACCCAGAAGCTACAATCCTAGTGTCTGACCCTGAAAAAATTGTACGTAGAAGAAAATAAATACCTGTAACCCCAGTGTTGCATCTAGACCGATATCTAACCTTGCCCAAGGACGAAGTGACTAGCCTTGAAGACCTTGAATTTTATGTAAAATGTGAGCAGGTCCTTTTCAGAACCATGTCTGAGTCTTGCTTAAACAAGACCATCTTTGACGAAAAGATATTCCAAGATTTGATTTTAGCCGCATCTGCCAAGCCTATAGTGACCCCTACTCAAAATCAACAGCCACTTTGACCCCTCACAGCAGCTATGGAAGGCACATTTTCTCCCCTCATACTACCTGCTCAACTACATGACTTGCCTCAAGATTACAATCTAAGAATCAAACTACATGATGTTGAAGGTAACATATCAGCCCAAAAGCATCTAGACTGGTTTAATGATTTCATAGACTTGGAAGAAGTGGACTTTGAAGATGTGAAGATGAGGTTGTTTACATAAAGTCTTGTAGGAGATGTGAGGAAGGGGTTTAGAGCCCTTCCACCAGCTAGTATCATAGATTTTGATGCCTTTGAGACTAGCTTCCTTGCAAAATGGGGAGATAAGAAAAATCCCCTTCAGTTGTTGACCCAGTACAACAATATGAAGAGATCACCTGATGAAACGGTGCAAGAGTTTTCAACTAGATTCATGAAGATATATAATGTCATTCCTGATGA
>SNQJ01S0051976.1:136376-149211 GCA_010110895.2 Picea sitchensis | reverse complement strand
ACCTGATGGATTCAAGTAAGATGAAAAATAATTCTGGAAGGGACATAAACAAAACTTAGGATAAAGCACAACCTTCAACATCACAAACATCAAAGGAAAGATTTGAAGCTATGATGAGGAATATGGAGCAGATGATGGAAAGAATGGCTCTAGGAAATAGGCTTAACCCCAGAGAACAGGTTGATGGTCCACCTAGAAATCCGAGAAGACTATTTGTTCGATAGATTAGACAAAGAGAGCCAAGAAATCAAGGGAATCAAGAAAATCAAGCAGATCAAGAAAATCAGGGAAATTAGGCAAATCAAGGAAACCAAGGAAATCAGGGGGAACAACAAATCAGGTCTCCTTTCCAAAATAATTATGTGAATGAAGATTATGATGGATATTTTGAAGGCAACATGAACTGTTATCATGATAAAGAAACAAAGGTATTTTTTACCAAAGAAGAGCACGACCACTTCATGGATGCAAGTGAGATATTCTTGCAGGATGAAGAAGAGAGGGTATATGTAGAAAGGGAATATTATGAGACTAGATTGAAAAACGCTATCATGCAATTCCAAAGGCAATATAACCTTCGAAATCAAAAGGTACCTCCAAACCCTCCAAAGGGGAATCCCAACAAAGAATCTCAAAATAACATACCTTCTTCAAGTCAGCCCAAAAGAGATTCTGCTGCAAAGGATTCAACTACAAAGGATTCAACTGCAAAGGATTCAATTACAAAGGATTCAACTGCAAAGGATTCTGATGTGAAAGATTCAACTACAAAGCATGTCATGGAAAAGGGGAAGTAGAAGGAAGAACCTCAGAAGAAATTATTGACAAGAAAAGAAATGGTCACCAGAGAGGTAGAGAAAACCCCATCCTCTTTCGATTTTGAAAGTGAGATGGCTAAAATAAAGATTCCAGTACCATTTAATGAATTGATAAAAAATAGCGAATACATAAGTCATATCATAAAGATGCTTAAGATGGGACAAACCTCTGATACCCTAAACATACAAGATGATCACCCAGCCATCCTATTTGGGCCAAGAGTAGAAGAAAGAAGCAAAAATGAAGAAATTCCTCCTTTTTATGTCATCTTAAAAATCCATGACATGATTCTTCACAATGCTATGCTGGATTCTGGAGCATCTCACAACCTGATTCCCAAATTGGTAATGGACCAATTAGGTCTCGATGTCATAAGACCTTATAGGGACCTGTTCTCCTTCGATTCAAGAAAGGTTAAATACCTTGGCATGATCAAAGACATGGTGGTTTCTTTAGCACAAATCCCTGCTAAGAATATGGTGATGGACGTAGTGGTCGTTGATATCCCTCCAAAATTTGGTATGTTGTTGTCTAGGTCATGGGCTGCAAAACTAAAAGGAACCCTCTAGATGAACATGTCATATGCTACTATTCTTGTCTTTGGTCAAGATATAAGATTGTACAGAGAGGTTCTACTTAAATATATGGTCATAAATAAATCACAACCTTGCAATCATCCTATTTATTTGGTAGAAACTAAGTTGGGGTCATCTATTTTCTTCAACGACCCGTGCTCCGAAGAAGAGGAAACAAAGATCATCATAGCTGACAAAAATGAGCTTAACCAGTAGACAAAGAAATTTCAGAGTAGCAAGGTGATGCAGAGGATCAGATATGGAAAATGAATTTTGATGGAGATGCATGCAGAGAAGGAGCTAGAGCTGGTGTATGGATCTATCATCGCAACGAAGACTCAAAATTATGTTCTTACAAGCTCGTTTTCGAATGCACCAATAATATGGCCGAGTACGAAGCATTAATATTGTGGTTGAAAGTTTTGGAAGAATTAGGTGCCAAAAGGATTGTTGTGCTTAGAGACTCAGAGCTTATCATAAATCAAATCAAAGACATCTACCAAGAAAAACAACCCAGAATGATGGCTTACAGAAACCTGGTACTAGACCTCCTTGAGAAATTTTCAGAATGTAATCTTTCACCAATACCAAGAGAACAAAATCATGTTGTTAATGCCTTAACGGCTTCAACAAGAGTGTTCAAAGTCCCAATTTTCCCTGAAAAAATATACAAGGTTGAAGTCAAGTACAAGCCAACAGTACTGGACAATATGAAGCACTGGAAAATCTTTGAGAATGACAAACAGATAGAAATATTCCTAAAAATGGAGGACTAATTTGAAAACTTAAACATTGATGATGAATATTGTGATGATGAGGTGGATGCAGCTGATTTCACAAAGGAAGGATATTTTGACAACCAGATTGTTGGCAGATATATTGTACAGTTGAAAAGCAACATCATTCCTAAAGGCCTAGTACCATTAGAGAAAGTCTTTGATAATAATTACATGGCCATAAGTCCAAAGATTACAGTAAATGAAGGGGATGTGGAAGATTGCAATATCAAAACTCTAGAAGATCCAAAGATCGTTAAGCTATCCAAGAAGCTTAGTCCTGAAGTCAAAGAGAGGTATGTAAAATTGATAAAAGAATTCCCTGATGTCTTTCCTTGGAGCTATGATGAGATGAAAGTTTATGATACCAGTATAATCCGACATGTTATCCCAATCAAAGAAGATCACAAGCCATTCAAACTGAAATTAAGAAGAATAAAACCTCTGTTGTTACCATTGATAGAGAAAGAAGTAAAGAAACTATTTGAAGCAAAAATCATAGTGTCCCTGAGGTTTTCCAAATGGGTGGCCAACCTGGTGCCAGTTAGAAAAAAGAGTGGAGAAATTAGGTTGTGTGTAGACTTCAAGACTCTAAATAAGGTGTCTCTAAAGGACCATTATCCATTGCCTAAAATGGATCACATTTTGCAGAAGGTAGTGGGAACTCAAAGGATGTCAATGCTAGATGGTTTCTCTGAGTATAAGCATATTATGGTGCACCCTAATGACTAGGAAAAGACAACATTTACCACACCATGGGGAATGTTTATGTATGCCAAGATGTCGTTTGGGATTATGAATGCAGGGGCAACATTTCAAAGGGCTATGGATATAACTTTTGCTGATGAAAAGGATAAATTCATTGTTATCTACCTAGATGAAATCATTGTGTATTTTGCCTCATATGAAGAACATCTAAAACATCTCAGAAAAGAGTTTCAAAAATGCAAAAATTTTGGGATCTCTCTGAATCCTAAAAAGTCAAATCTCTCCATGGAAGAAGGAAAATTGTTCGGTCACATGATTTCGAAAGAAGGGATAAAGGTAGACCCTAACAAATTTGAATGGATATTGAAAATTGGCACACCCAAAAGAAAAAAGGAGGTACAGTCTTTCCTAGGCAAAGTGAACTTCCTAAGGAGATTCATCCCTAATTTGGCTGAAATCATAAAACATATTACCAATATGCTAAAGAAGGGAAATGAAATCAAGTGGATCCCCGAGGATAGAAAATATTTTGAAGACATCAAAGTACCATTAACAAAGGCTCTTGTACGGGCTAGTCGCAATTTTGAAAAAGAGTTCATAATATTCTCTTTCACCTCAGAACACACAATTGTAGGTGTGCTACTCCATAAATATGACTAGGGTTTTGAGAAACCGATAGCATACTACAGTAAAACATTAAGAGATGCCCCTTTGAAATATGACATAATGGAGAAGCAAGCGTATGCTTTAGTCAAGGCATTGAAAGAATTCAGGGTTTACATCCTATATTCACATACCATTGCTTATGTTCCCAGTAGCTTAGTGAAAGACATCTTGACACAACTCGATCCTAAAGGGAAGAGGGGAAAATGGATTCCGATGCTATTAGAATATGATCTTGAAATCAAGCCCACAAAGATGATCAAAGGGAAAGAGCTAGCAAGGTTGATGGTACAGACGAATTGTGAACTTTTAGGGATAAATTTCACAACAGACCTGTCATAAGTTGCAAAAGAAGAAAGGGTGACTCCACCAATATCCCAGAAATTTCTTGACTTCACGTGGTATGTTGATATCATCTTTGTGTTGAAGAATTTGCAGGCTCTTCCTAAATTTAGTAAGACAAAGTTCAGGTTCTTGAAATTGAAAGAAGCAAAATTTTGTATAGTAAATGAATCACTATATTGGAAAGATCTAGGGGGGATTTTATTGAGTTGTTTAACAGAGGAAGAAGTAGAGAAAACCATTAGAGAATTCCACAAAGGTGACTATGGAGGTCATAATTATTGGAAGACAACCTTTCATAAAATTCTAAGGGCTGGATTTTATTGGCCTAGCATATTTCCTAATGTTTATAAAGAAGTTTCAAAGTGCCATGAATGTCAAATTTTTGATGGGAAAGGAAAATTGCAAGCTCTAACTTTGAAACCCATTTCAGTGGAAGCTCCTTTCAGATAGTGGGGCCTTGATTTCATAGGGGAGATCCATCCACAATCTTCTTCCCAACATAAATGGATCCTGACAGTGATTGATTATTTCACTAAGTGGATTGAGGCAGTTCCCACCAGACAGGCTACAGATGATGTCATCATTTGATTCCTAGATGATAATATTTTGTCTAGATTCAAATGCCCGATCAAAATTATAACAGACAATGCAACATCTTTCAAGTCTAAGAAATTGGAGAAATTTTGTAGTGATTACAACATCACCCTTGGTCATTCCAGGTCATACTAACCTCAAGGGAATCAGTTGGTTGAGTCTTCAAATAAGATCTTGGTCAGAATCATCAAAAAATTGTTGCAAGAGAATAAAAAGGCATGGCACAAAAATTTCATCCACGCACTATGGTCTGACAGAGTATCCCCAAAGAGATCCATTGCCACATCCCCTTTCCAAATCGTCTATGTCATTGAAGAAATGTTTCCTATTGTATTAGGATTGGTAGTAATGAATTTGTTACAGGAGCAAGAAGCGGAAACAAATGATGGTAGGAGAAGAGAGGATGAGCTCATCAGCATACAACAAACCAAAGAAAAGGCCTTTCATAACGCCCAACTATGAAAATACAATATCAAAGAGGCTTTTGACAGACATACCAAGGTGGATGACTTCGAACTAGGAGACTGGGTACTAAAATGGGATTCCATAAATGAAGATAAGGGAAAACATGGGAAATTTGATAACCTATGGTTGGGTCCCTTCAAAATCACAGCTTACCATGGGAACAACTCCTATTTGTTACAGGAAGGTAATGGAGAACTCGTTGGAGAAGGGCATGTGAATGGCAGGTTCCTCAAACATTACATTGTTTAAAAAAAACATCACCCTGCCATTCATTGTATATAGTTGTTTTGCGTTTTTCTTTACACATGAAGGTTGGAATAAAAGAAACATAGTTGAAGCCTGAGGTGAAGGCCTTGAGCTATGATGGATAGATTTTAATTTTTTTTCAAACAAAGATCAATGGATTAAGATCGCACTAATATACCATATCCCAATGGGTAGGCACTTGGTCTTCAGTTATTTACTACCTCGTAGGGAGGCTAGCATCCCTAGTTGGAGCCTATGTTATCATCATAACAATTTTTAGATCAGGATCCGAGTTTTAGAGTTTTAGTGAAAATCCACATCGCTATGGAAGTGCGATCGTTTGGAGGATGAAGTATTATATGGCAGTATGAGGAAAAATATAGTGGAGGCGCGAAAGCAAGAATTATGTAGATCGTCGATTTGAAAGTTGCACAGATCAACGACTGAGGTGCGTATCAGGGAATGAAGCAGCGCGAAAGATAATTTCACAAAGGCGGGCCAGGGAAAACTACCACGGTTTCATTTGAGGACATGTGGAGCCTCTAGAGGTACATCGGGGCGAAAATAAGTTTACCTAAGACCACTTATCCAATCCCCTATATCAAAAGTTCTTGGGGCACAATGGACCGTAAATATTAGAGTAATCCAAATCAATGGATGAAACTCATATCGACGATTGAAGTAGTGCAAGGATTAACCGTTCAAAGGCGGGCTGGGGAAAACTACTATGGTTTTTTTTGTGGACGTATTGTGACTATAGAGGCACATCAGGGAAAAAACAAGTTTATCTAAGACTGCTTTCTCCAATCCCCGATGTTGGTAGGTGCATATAAAAGGAGGATCTCCAACATTATTTTATGATACTTTGAAGCATTAAAACGTTCAAAATTTGGCGCAGACCATCCATTCGAAACTCAAGCTTAAATTTGGATCGGATTTGTTTCTTATTTGCTTCTTAATAGGTATTTTTCACCATGGTCGCTAATCCTTTCATTTTATCCATGAAAGAACAAGACATCGCCTCTAGAGAAGAATCCCTAATTGACAAGGACTCCAACGTTTTCGACACAGAAATAACAACCTCACCCGTTTCTGTGTCCAGATCGAATTTGTTAGACAATGTTGGAGTGTGCATACCTTTCCTCGAAGTGGCTCAAGCCTCCATTACCCCTTACGTCATAGAAGTAGTCTTTCCTTTCCCTGAATTTGTGAGGTGGTGTGCACAACGATATTCTAAGGAAGAAAGAGTCATTTTGAATAAATTAGGGTCAGAGGTTTTATGCGAAATAGAGAGTCCGTCACTTCGACACACCCTCAATATACCAAAGTCCTCCCCGACAATTTCAGAGTCCTTCGAGGAAGAGAAAATGATCACAATTTATAGGGAATGCCCATCAGAAGTAAAAACCTTGTTTCTGCAAACCATTGTCAAACCTAAACACCATTCTGAGAGTCTATCATTTCTTGCTAGTGTAAGCATCGAAGTCAAATGGGCTTGTTCTCTGCTTAGTCAAATTTTAGGGTTGGATAATGTTAGTTTTCCTGTTGACCTTCTTTATTTCAAGGTCTGGTCAATAGAGCATTTTTTGATGGCACACAAGGATTCTTACTTAAAATTTCCTTTCGTAGTAAGATCCTTTGTGGTGAAGAACAAATCTTTTTTTCTTAAGATCCAATCCAAACTCAGTGAATTTGGATTCACACAGTTGCAAGGGAGAAAATATGATCCACACCAGATCATATCAAGGAGAAGATTGGCAAGCAGACAAGGCCCCTATGAACACGAGCATGTTGAAGGATTCGATAAGCTGACCAATCTAGAAACTTGTGTAGATATGGAGGTCACTTTGCAGCATGATCATACAAAAAAAACAGAGCTAGCCCCTTAGTAGAGCCCAGCAAAAAAACCTTCCCCTAGGTTCATTGTCAAATCTCATAAAGTAAGTGACTATAATAAGAGAAACAATTCAGAGGCCCTGGGTGCCAATAGTCAGCAAGATACTCCCAAGAAAAGGAAAATTACACCACCTTCTCAAGTAGTTGACCTGGAAGAGGAAGAGACCAGAGGGAAAATGAGCATGGAGATGGTGGAAGGTGCAACCAAGAATGAAGAAGTTGGTACACGAAGCATGCCACAAAGTGAAAGCAACACAAGGGTTTTCAGCAGTAAGAAACACATATTTAGCAAGATACCTGGGAAAATATATCAGTCCAAAGAAGACTTGATGAACCAGTATGATGTAAAATGAAGTATGGCCAAGAGTGAGATAAGAGACTTGTTTCCCGAAGTAGAGAAGCTCTCCCAACACAAAACGTCCCTGTTTTCAGTCAGGTATGTAGAAAGAAAGAAATTTTATATAGCAATAGCAGATGATGATAAAGTGTCTGAAATCAAGATGCACTGTGAGAATATTGGTGCCCCAGACAAAGTAAAGTTTCACAGGAATGATAGAGACATGTTGTATTCAGACTACCTAATTTCCAGTCTGAATGTTTCAAGAGTGACGACACATGCACTAAAACTAGATGGACAATTGAAACAAGAGAAGGCATCCAACAAAGTCTAGTTGATGCAGGTCAAAAGGTTAGAATCTAAAGGCCCTCAAGGGATAAAGGATTCTCTAGATGAGAAATATAAGATGATCCAGATTCTAAAGAAAAGGATGAAAATGTCCCCTATAGATCATCCACAGACATCAGAGCTAGCTGTTTTGGAACAGGAGAAGGAAACATTCAGACAAGAAGCACTCAATTACAAAGCTAAAGTGTTGTAGTTAGAAAAAGAGAAAGAGAATTGGTCACAAGCATAGGTAGAAACATTAGATATAGTTTCCATTATACCTGCCAATACAGAGACTAGACCAAGCATTGCGAGGTTGGTTCAATCTATGTCCTCTATAAGCTTAAAAATAGGGGAAATCAAGGGCCTCAAAGAGGTCATAGAAAGGTTGAAACAAGAGATGAAAGTGAAGGATGAAAATATGGCTCCACTCCAAAGAGAAAATCAAGGTTTGAAATAGAGGGTAAGAAAGTTGAAAACGAGGTTAAAGGGTAAAACACTGTTGCAAGGAGATAAACATGTGATCTGGGATGCTATTGTTGTAGAGGCTACTAAATTCAGGGTCTATATGAACTTTATAAATGACAAATATAGTGTGGCTTCCAAAGCCCGAAGCAGGTGTACTGTTGTTAATAAAGTATTAGCCAAGAATCCCTCAGAATGGGCCCAAAATGCTATTGATTTACTAAATTTTGTGCCCACTGTTGATCTTCAAACTATTTGGGTAAAGGACAGAACTACGCTGATCATTTGGGCCCAGAGGATCATCGCCAAACACAACCTGCTCAAATCATTCTAGAACAAAGCTATACAAATGGAGCACAATATACAGGAGTTTGAAGATACATTTGAACGATTGTTCATCAAGGGCCTTCCACCATTAATGGATGGAAAAGGTTCATTATACAATCAAGAAGACTACAATTCTCTCCTCATTTAGTGCAGGATGGACCATTCCAAATTTGAAGCTATAGAGGAAAGTTTGAAAGGCCCAAGTCTGGTAGATTATTTGGCTACATATTTTGAAATTTTGAATAAATTTATAATTGTAAAGGTCAGCTTGCTGACTATGTCTTACGCCACGTGCATTGACCTAGATATTTTGACCAAAGAGATGATGGATTACTAAATTCCCTCCGATTCACAATGGAAGGAAATCGTGTAGCTGGGTAAGAAAAAATGAAATCTCCTCGGAACCAGTAAATGATCTCCAAGTGTCATCAAATTTGCAAATTCAACAAAAGATCAGAGTGAGACAGATGGGGAGGAGGAAGCCAAGAAGTCAAAAAAATTGTCCCTAATTTTGAAATATTTTTTTGTTAATCATTGTAAATCGATTCATATACTGAAATTGTCAGCCGTAATTGTTTTAGAAACTGAAATGCTTCAGTTTCAGCGATTGTACTCGAATTGTATAAATGCTAGGATATTTGAATGAATTAATGTTGGCAGAAGTAAAAGGGCACCTTTTGGTTATTGTGAACTCTATTGTAACTTTCTGAAGTTGAATTGAATATATATGTAGAATCTTTTGAAGTCTCTATGAAAAGATTCTAATGGTGATGGTATGAGTTTTCTCTGCCTTCATTGTATGTATTTCCTATGATCTTTTATTCCATTTACATTTTCTGTTGTTTAAATTGGATAGTTAAAATATCAAAATTCATCCTGTGATGCTCTCGGCTTAAGCAATTTAAATTGTGTAAATTTCTTCTTAACGAATTCAGAATTCATTTCGGTAATGCTCTGATGCAGTTATTTGGTTTCCCCGTCTTCCCACACTCTACTTAAGTTCATATATAACTCAGATTCATCTCCTCATTTAGCCTTTATCCTCTATAGAGTTCTACCGGTTGATCATTGTTTTCATCCATTTTCATAATTTTGACTCCATAGCCCTGTGTGTTCCTCCCCTTCATTGCCAAAAACTTTATTAAAAATCCCACACAAACCAAACCTAGCCACTGAGTCCCAAAGAAATATCAAGTGACATGAGAGATCCCTCTCTGAGTTGAGAAGGCTAGTGCTTCAGCTCAAAAGTAGGTTGAAACAGTTACCTCTGTCGTTTGTCTATCTTCCAGACAAAATTTACAGAGTGCTAACACAATGTTTTCAGGTGTGAGATAGAATGTTGAGCAAACTTCATTTTTTCTCCATTGGAACTTATCCATTTCCCCCACAAGTGCACCTCACTCACTCCCACATCAACAATCCACCTCACCAATCCCACTTGTGATATAATGGCCAGTACTCAAGGAATTTCCCTCTCAGTCATATTTCTGGTTTTTTCTTTTAATCAATAGAATAATTACATGCTTCATAATCACATTATATGAAGTTCTAGCATAATTACAATCATGGGGGAAAACATAGTGTTACATATGTTTCCTTCCATACATGTGACAAGAGTCTTTTTTATTTAGTGTTGAACTTCTAGTATGGTGAATTCTCAACAATATTTCCATAGCCAAGAGGGCCCCTTGTGTGTGGGTAACTATTGTTTTCTTACTTAGATATGTTTTACGTTTGTTAACTAGTTCAATTTTGATTTCTTCCATTATCTATTGTGTGCTATTTAAATTTCATAATTTGTTTAATGAATGAATTTCTATAGGAATTACAAGGGTGTCTATCTGTGAGTTACTGTTGAAAATATCACTTTATTAAACAATCACAAAACTATTTTATTTTCTCTGAATAAATAATTTGTATATGTCGTGATAAAATAGTGATCTGGTAGACATTAGTTGTAGGTCACTGGAAATATCCCTGTAGTATTTTTCTGACTTTTTTGAGTTGAATTTTAGATATTTAGAGGTTCTTCATAGGTAGTGTTTGCATTTTGAAAGTTGAAATAAGCTAAAACCTACACATATAGTGTGAGCTCTTCATTGAGTGACGATCCCATATTGATAATTTAATCATCATAATTTAAGTAATTGAATTGACTGATAGCCCAATAGCCATCGAGGGTTAGCATTTTGACTTCCTTAACTCTCAACTAGTGAAAGATTTGTACCTTCTAGAATATTCTTGAAAATCCACGCATGGATGGCTCCAGAAGTTTGCGTAATGGGGGTTGATGTGGAATCCAATCGTACCATGGTGGTCAACATGGTAGGTCAACTTGGGGAGGCATTACTTTTGAATGTGAACGTGGATTAAGGTTATCCTTATACTACAAGAAAGGTATTGATGCATAGAATATGGAATATTCCTTCAAAGTAGGTTTTGAACAAAAAAAGTGTCATTTGATGCCTAAAAATGACTATGAAATATTTTAGGTGATTTTTTACCCCAAATTTCCAAATTGGGACTTGTCTTTCAAATGGCTTTATAAGTCGATTCCTTGAATTTTTTCCACCTAGAAAGTACCAATATAGATAAAAAATTTATATAATGATCCAATTGGGGTCATACCTCCCCATTTAAGGAGGATTTTGGTCCACAAAATATTTACTTAATGAGGTGAGGAAATGTTTCCTCTACCTTCTCTGTCGAGTACCATTTTTCTTTGCCTATAACTTGTACTTTTAACCCGATCTGACAAGGGCCATGTTTCCCATGTATTGTAGTTCCAAAATTCTTCTACAAAATTGTGTCTTCTTCCAAATCTTCTTGAGCATATGGTGATAAGTCCTCTATGGTAGGTAGGAGCTACTCCTCCTCCTGATCCATCATGGAAAGCTCATAGAGTTTCAAATTATCCACATTCACCACTAAGTAAATGTGCATGTATGGGGATAGAATGAGTCTGTAGGTGTTATCTCCCACCTTCTCCAATACCTCAAAAAAAACATAATGCAAAGCCTTTCTCTTCTTACCATAACCCTATAGTATTTTTTTGTTCATATTTAACCAAACTTTGTCTCCCACTTTAAATGAATTCTTGGTTTTTTGTTGATCATGTATGTCCTTATATTTGTTTTCCTATGGCTTATTTAATGTTTCATGCACTTGAAAATTGATCTTTCTAATCATTTCAAAAAAAAAATCTTCTTTCAGTGCCTCCCTTGTGGTGTCTTCCCTTACTCCTCCTTGTTCTCCATAAACAACATCCAAGGGTGAAGGTGGAAAATACCCAAAGCAAGTTTCAAAGGGGGGATTACTAGTAGAAGTGTGAACTTCTCTATTATAAGAATGTTGAATATAGGCCATATATTCATTCTAGATATTCATATGCTTCTAATTGTGACCACTCAAAAGATACACCAAAATCACGGTGACTACTTTTGTCTATCCACCTCTCTATGGATGGAATGATGCATATCTCTTCAACTTAGTGCCCATATTCTCCCAAAGTGAAATCCAAAAGGAACCAAGAAATATGGTATCCCCATCTAAGATAATGCTCCTTGCTATCTCAAAATGTACCCATACATGTGTTATAATTTTAGAAGTTACAGTTATCTTATTTAACATTCATTAACAATTTCATGTAATAGGATCACTCAAATATAAAAAATCACAAAGCACAAGATATATCCTAGGAAAACCTCATGGGGGAGAAAACCCAACAACAAATTCTTCAGTATAGATTCCTTCAACCAATATAATGTCACATTATAGCTAACCACAAATAGACCAAGACCAAGATACCAAAGACAAATAAACCAATACCTCTTATGCTAGATATCCTTTGCTATGCTGCAAATACACAAGAGAAAGAGAGTTGTGTGTGTATACAAATGAGAGAAACTTGACCTCTATCTATACACATCACTTGACTCCCGAAAAGATGCAACCCTAATAGGGGTTGTTTTGAATTTTACAATAAGGATAACAATAAAATAATAATTTATTTTGAGATAATTTATACAATAAGATTACAATAAACTTCTCGAGGTTTGACCAATACAAATACAAAAGAATATCTTTCGTAGTTATATTAAAATATCAACAATCCCTCTTAACTAGGAAGGTATTCTTTGTTTCCACACGAGCTCATAACAAAGCATATTGATATTCAATATCACTTTGTCAGAGACATGGTTGATTATTTAACCCTAGATTGTTGACTATGTAACCCTGTAACCCCCTGTATGCAAAGAAAACAACAAGTGGGAGAATGTTGGGTATGTTTT
>SNQJ01S0051976.1:102220-126220 GCA_010110895.2 Picea sitchensis | reverse complement strand
GAGGGGAGTAGAGAGAGAAAGTGTGAGATATGGATTGTGAGTGGAGAGATAGTGAGAGGAAGGGGGAGATAGAGAGGGAGGGAGGGAGGAGGGGTTGGACAGAGAGTGATACTGATTGCTAGAGGAAGGGGGGAGATAGAGGAAAGGGGGTGGTGGATAGATATACATATATTAATGGGGGATAGAATATTATTGTGCGCAAATGTGGGAGGAAGAGAGAGGTAGAGAAAGAGGGGAGGAGAGAGAGGTAGACAAAGTATGGAGGTGGAGAGTGAGTGTCTTAAAGTGTGGGAGGGAGAGAGAGGAAGACATAGAAGGGGAATATAAAAAGTGTGTGTGAGAGTGTGGGAGGGAGACGAAGGAAGACATAGAGGGGGAATAGAAATTGTGTGTGAAAGAATCTAGGAGGGAGAGAAAGGAATACAAAGAGGGGAGGTAGAGAGTGACTATGTTAGAGTGTGGGAGGGGGGAGAGAGTAAGACACATAGGGGGGGGTTTTGTCACTGAAATTTCGTCCACAAGTGGTTACATGAATAACAACATATCCAAACACCTATTAGTTCATCTGCAGCCCCAAAAATGCATTTCCAAAAGGCATAAACTATACAAATGGTCAAAAAATTGACATGGGCTAAAACACTAAAGGAAACACATGCACGTGCACAGGCCAAAGAAGCTAGAAGAGTGCACATGGACTCGATGCATGATTGTGTATGAAAAAAGCCACACAGTTCTGTGAATGACGCATTTATGGTTCTTGTCGACCCCTCACCCACTTTTGGACCAACTCCCAACTTGATTTGACCCTCAAATCTGAGCTGAATCTGAGTGGGAGGATGGTCAAAGACCTAAGGGTGCCCTAAAGAGCCCCTTGTTCACACTAAAGACTGGTTTCATATTGCCTCGAAGACTTGCTATAAAAAGAGGCCATGGGTTCATTAATACTTCAAGAATCTCGTTGAATTTTTATGGTGCCTCTATTCTCCTACAAGAAAACTCTTTTCTTCTTGGAGCATATTAGCATCATCTCATTAAGCTATTCACGTCACCCCTTGAGGGAATCAGCTTGGATTTCTTCACCATTTGATTTATAGTTTACCATTTGTAAGAAGAGATGTCACATAGGGGACTCAAGAACCCGCCCAAGGAGGAAGAGGGGATCCATTATTCCCCCTTTTTCTGCGATGTTTTCCCATTAATATACTTCTCCATTAGTGGCATAAATATTGGTCATTTGTTTGATTGATATTGGTTCTAACTTCCTTATGCATTTTAGTTTCATTTCTTTAGTTATTTATTTAGTCATTGTTAGTTTAGTTGTTTGTTTATTTCATGTGATTCATACACTAACATATGTCCTTTCTAGTAGACCCAAATAGACATGCAAGTGCCCTTATTTTTCTCATTCAAGTGACAAAAAACACACAATAGATTGACGACCATACTGGGGATAAGGTATCAATTTCATCCCTATTTGGTTTGTTTGAGCACTTCTTTTTGACTCATTTTCTTTGCAGGGATCATAACCGGCCTAGCCTGACCTGCAAAGAGCTTGGTTTGAAGCTGGAAGAGGAGAGTTTCACTTAAAATCCCCTCGTCCCCCCCCCGGACACATATCAGAATGTGCGTGGGTATTTTGGTCAGTAGATGTGAATTCCGATCATTATGTACCCATGACACTTTTGTTCTATGTGCATTCTATGCACAGTGTGCCCAAAGGTCCTCAGTTCTCTACGCAAGTTATGCCCACTATGCCTCTGTCTGAACTGTAACCCGTGCATCTGTCTAGAGTCTTGAAATTGTAAGATTTTTTTGCGATTTTTAAAGGCCCCTAGCTTTCCAAATAGTGCTTTTATGCAATTTGTAAATGCACTACACTTATATTCCCATTCCACATGAAGAGTTAGTCAAAACATAGGCACTTAAGGGGTTAACAAGAGCCATGTGTCTCCTATTTTTCTTTGATTTTCCACATGGATGGATTGTTTTGATTTTAAAAATTAAGTTGAGATCCTTTACTATCACATATATAAACACTTGCATTGGGACCAAAAATCAAACTTCAATCATTGAGTATGCTCTTCTCTTGCACCATAGAGCCATCTTGAGAATTAGAAAAATGATTGAGGGAAGATTTCATCTCCCTTAAAAAAGAAAATCTTTAGAAGAGGACAAAGCCCCCCTAGGGCTCCTCTTAGTTTCATTTTTCAAAACACCTTAAATTTGTAAGGGCCCATACATTCCCACATGTTTCAAGGTTAGGATAGTTTTTGAAGCTACTTTCTTAGTTTACATCACTAGGGGAGTTTAAAGAATATTGTAACGGGCCCATACATGCCCACATGCTTGCAATCTAGGATAATTTTTTGAACCTTTCTTAGATTAAATCACATTAGGGAGTCTAAAGGATTGGTAAGGACCCACAGGTCCACATGATAGTTATTTAAAGACTTTAAAATTTTGCAAGGTTGTATGAATGACATCTAGTAAGATAGGTAATCAAGATTTGTAAGGACCACAAGAAGTCCACATGTTGCAAGGTGACACCTAACTTATTAAAAATTTGGCACATTTTATCACTTTCTCACACACAAAGTCACTCTTGACTCACATAATTTCATCTCGAATTGTGGAGGTTGAAGTAGGTCTCCTCCAAAGGGATTATGAAATGTCCCACTACTTCTTGAATAAGTTATCCACTAATTCAAACGAGATTGGTTCACACCCCCAATCTCTCAACCAACCACATCTAATTTTTTTTCTAAAAACTCACCAAGTTTTCATCCATGGGAGGTGCCAAAAGAAATATTTTAGTCTAGGTAGGATCTCGGGGGTGGGCATCTAAATAACCCCCCATTATCTAGTTCTCGCATCTTCAAACATTAGAATTTGACATATAGGGAAATTTAAAATCTTCCAAGTCAAGTGGTCCTAACACCATAAGGTAGGGAGATACCTATAAAGGTTTGAAGGTCGAGGTCCGATTGTTCTGTGCGTCCCCCCTTGAGGCACCCACATCATGGAAGGGATCCAACCCATGACCCATTTATGAGGCCAAAAATCTTAATGTCGCACTTTGAACGAGGTACATAATGGACAAATTTTAGGACAACTACCAAGGTGGCAATTGTGGGTTGCAATTGCACCTTGATCAGATTTTGTGTGTCTATTGGGAAATATCTCCATCTCTTTCAGGATATGCACCCTCTCCCCTCATTGTAACTGATTACTTCATCCTTCACTAGTTCCTCTTTTGGTGGCTTCAGACCCCCCTGTTGAGTACTATTGGAAGGTCTAGTACTATTTGAGAGGAAGGGCATTATGTCTGTTTAGGACATGAGCATTTGTTTTATTTTTTCTCCCACGAGGACAAAATACACCTACCCACATGTATGCCTATTTTCAATTAATTTATGTATGATGGTCTAGTGATTTCATATGATTGTGAGATATATTGTGAAGGTCCAAAATATACAAATCTCTTGATTCATTTATTGTTCTCATCACCATTTTTCACACATTCACTTTGCTAGTTGGACATCATAGGGGACCCACATAATCCTCGTCGTTCCAAACACTTGCAAAATCTCCCTCCTATCCTAGGAGGATTTCCTAGTTTCTCCAACTCACCAACTCAACCATCTCACACCCCTGTGAGTGCTACCATTTTGGGATCAACTTTACTTGGGTCCACTTCCCAAGGTCATCCATCCACTAGCTCTCCTTCACAAAGAGGCAGAGGGTACACTTCTTTCCAAGGGAGAAGTACACCTCCACCAAGCCCCCCNTTCACACCATGGCTGGAACTAATCCTCCATCGGCACTCCACATGCCATATTTGGAGTCCCTCAACATACTAGATCTAAGTAAGCTCACGAATGATCCTATATTGCACGACCGCACATGGCCTGCAATGCCTACCAAACTACCTTCAAACATTCCCAAGTTTGAAGGAAATGTGGGAGAATATCTCGCCAAGCATATCATGACCTTTCACTTATGGTGCTCTTCACACAACATCATCGATGAATCTATCCGATTAAGGTTATTTCAACACACACTCATAGGTCCATCAACCAAATGTTAAGTGGACGAAAAATCAGGGTCCCACGTGACTTTTGAATCATTGGCCAAAACATTTTTGACCTTCTTTCAACTACCAGTTCATCATGACAATGGTCTAGAACTGCTCTCTGAGTGTAAACAATCCTCATCAACACATATAATCGACCACATTCACGAATGGCGTCGGTGATGTAGTTTATGAAAAGAAGAAACCACCAAAGAAAAATGCCTCGATTGGTTTCTCAGATCACTCATCTCTATCCTTGCCGAAGATGTGGCCTCCACTTTCCCCCAAATTGAAGAGGAATCCCTCAGCAAGGCTCAACAATACGACCTCATTTATGCTCAGTCAAGTTACTTATACACAGTATTACCTGACGTCCTGAGACCCATACCATTCAGCCAGGACAAACCTAGGATGTCTCACGCGGTGAATGGATTGATTCGTACAACACCACACCACAATATGTACATCCAACCACCACCTATGTACAATACCCTCCTCCCCTTTACCAACATTCATATCTTTTTGTTCCCCCTCAGTTGTTGGGGACACCCCCACCGGTACCCATGCCGTATCTAGTCTCTCAATCCAGTATGGGTCCACCCCCAAACCCTCGATATAATCCTAGAAGTAGTGGAAGTACATCTACTTCCTATATGCCATATGGATCCTATCCATAAAACAATCCATATTTCCCATTTACTCATCCTCCCCAGTTGGTTAATCCTCCACCGGGACAACCACATGTCGACATCAACTTTGTTCATCCCTTTCCCATTCAATAGGTTCATACATTTGAACTGTTGAATACAACCAATCCGACTCATAAGAAGAAAGGAAAAAACTGAAACAATGACAACCCAGAACTAGGAGGGAATAACCCCCACAACCATCCTGTTGGGGGAAACCAATACCAATAATGCCAGTGGACTAACACTAATAACAACCTCCAGACGAACTTACCTTGCGCTATATGTGGTGATTATGGACATCATACTCATCATTGCCCCCAAATTTATGATCTCCAATGGATGAGAGCATCGATGAACTCACAGGGCCCTCCGACACCACCTTCCCCTCAGCAGGCCCCACAACAGTGTTTGCAACCACTGCCTCCGGCTGTCTTGCAAAAACCCATACCATACCAATGTGTGATGAACACCCAACAAGTGATCAACCCTTCCGCACCACAAATGGGGCAATATCCAAACCCGGATACCACTCTACCCGGGAATCCAGTTGATCACATTGTCCTCCTCACTAGTGAAGAAATTCTTTTGCAAACCCACAACCGTCAATACGGTATGCCTCTTGAATCTACCCCAAAAACATCAGAAAAATAGCCAGCTACTGCAAGACAACAATTGATGATTCCACGTCCTAACACGGAACTCATTCCCTGCATACCATGTATGCCTTTACGATGGAATGTGCATAAACCTCATGCTAGGGCTGCTCATAATTACAGTCTGGTTGATGACTTAGCCCAGTCTCTCGCAGCCATTTCTGTGTTGCAGGTCCTCCAAACCTATCCATAACAATGAAGATCCTTGCTTTCTGCCTTGGGGGCAGTCAACCCAGCTGACATGCAGTTGATCACATTTGATTTAGATAGTGGAGAACCACGTCTTCCCGCCCAAGTAGCCTTCCAGATACCAGTTAAGATTTGGAACACCACAATTTATTGGTGTATCATTGATGAAGGTGCATCCACATGCAACATGTCTAAGCATGTATGGAAAAACATTGGCTCCCTTGAGCTAGTACACTCTGCCATCACCCTTTGAGCTTACGATGGTTGACCAACATCTTCCACAGGGCTTTGTCAAAATGTCCCCATAGAACTTGGGGGAAAGACCATCCTCATTGACATTGAAGTTATCGATGCCAAACTTGATTACAATATCTTGTTCGTATGCAACTACATGTATGCTATGAAGGTGTTCACCTCTTCTGTGTTTCGTACGATTATGTTCCCCCATAATGGGAAGATCATCACCTTTGAGAAACTTACATATTATGATCCTAACCATTCCACCAACATCGATAACATCCTCCCCCTTGTCTGTGTTAGCTCGAATTATTTTCTAGTTGTCAACATTGGCCCTGGATTATTCCAAGACCCATCCATGTTGGGCACTTATCAGTGAGTTCCACCGTTCCTAAACCCATCTTTTTTAGCACAAGTGTGTGTAATTTCCTCTAATGGAACATACATCGGAGATAAGACTCCTATCACTGAGTCCCCTCCCCATATCAAAGTTCCACCAGTTGAATAAATACTACCTCAGGAGTTCCCTGAGATCACCATCGCACTACTTATCACGGATCTTCTCCCCCTCCAGGGGAAAAATACCAGTTTGGGAGATAGTCTCCTAGGCCATTACCCAAATTCCCTTTTTCTATCCCCCACCTGCAGTCGAAACATTCCAGGTAGCCGCAATGCTTTCCCTTCCAAACATGGTACTCGCCATCCCTATATGGTATCTACATCCACCCGAGATGGTTCCTCAACCATCCCTCCCTCCTCAGTAAGAGGGAACCCTGATGCAGATCCCAGTACTAACTTCGACCACTCCACCCTCACCCCCAATCCCCAACACCACTTCTACGGCTGGGGGTAGACAAAAGAAGAAAGAGCCCATCGGTCCACTACCTCCCCGATTTCAAATCCCTTGTGCCTTATGTGAAATAAAAGGACAACCCACTCACAAATGTCCTTCTCTTCTAGAGCTATGTAGTTTTATCTAGCTTCCTCAAGCACCCCTTTTGCTTGCCACTCCACCAAGTGCGTCCCATGCTACTACGGATTCATCAACCACACGCAAAAAAAATATACGAACCAATTTTGAATGTGCCACATCCATAGAATATGGGCATTACACTCATCATTGCCCATCTATCCCATACATCCGCAACACATTAGTCATAGATCACCAAACATATATGCCCGAGCTTCCCCCGACACTGCATACCAATGGTCCCATGAATGTAATACATTATAATTCTTCTTCAGTCCTTGAGCAAAGGGGAGGTCCAGGTCCTCCCACCAAACTACTGCCCGATCGCCCATAGTGTTAGTGCAACTGGGATGGCGTTTTAGCCCACTATCCATATCTAAGCCATTTTCCCCACTTTCATTCTTTGGTACATGAGCCCATACGTTTTGTTTTTCGAACCATTTTCGTCCACTTACACAATCATTTTCCTCTGGTGATTATTTTCACTTTTCCTCGGCAGAGCATCTTTCCATGACACACCAAGGTACGCCTGCTCATGTTCAAAATTATCAAATAACTGTTATATGTTCTTTATTTTCAGATATTGGTCAAGTCAGGTATTTGGTTTTCATGTGTGTAGGTACTTGGTCATCGCACAACAACACGGCCCCTTCAGGTATATGATTGACACTGGCATGTAATCATTTCCTCTGAATCCCACTTGCATCTCTAGTCACACCCTCTGACATTTTCCTTTAGGGTCCCTATATCTAGCTCTACAGTACTGTCACCTTCGGTGCAATTTTGTACTATCACCTGGTAACACTCTCCCCCACATGAATTGTCCCATTCATAGTCACCTTCGTCACTTTGACACTCATGCTGCTTTCACCCCTTAGGATGGGAGTCCCAATATTCTTACGCATTTCCATGAATCAGCCACATAATCCTTCTCCTCATTTTTCTAAGATTTCCCAAAGGACTCCTAGAATATCTCATCCTGGTTCTATTTTAACTGAATCTTCGCAATATCATTTAGCCCTCCATTTCATTCACAAATCAGTTTTCGTACCTGCACATTGACCTCCATTCATTTACCTCATTCAGAAACCCACCCATGGGCCCCCCAACCTCCACCAGTTCTCCACACAACTTGTGTAGTCACAGGCCAAGCCATCTTTCCCTAGGGCACACATTTCTGTATGTGTACACTAATCCCAAATTGTTCTTTATTTATTTGGTAAATTGTAAAAAGCCTTTGCTTTCAGCATTTACATAGCTTTTTTTGTCGCCCTTGGCGACCTTCTTTTTCTGGAAATGAAACCCATGTCACCCTTGGTTGGGGCATTCATTATCTTCTACTCCCGTTGACATCGACCATAAACCCTGAGTCTCCCGCAGTCCATGTACCCATGATCTCTGAGTTTGTCTACTTTGTCATGCCTTTGGCACAATTTAACCCACATCTAGTCGTCCCCCTGACACTAGATCCAGTTTTATAGTTGCTGCCACTCATCCTTCACATATATCCCCAACCAAGGGAAGCCTTGAGTCTCACCACATCTCAACTTCATCCATGATTTTTATCAGTTCCTCATCTTATCTATTGGATTTCATGAAGCTTTTTTTCTTCTTGGAGTTGTGTCTCCCTCTCTGTTGACATCAACACAGTTTCCAGAAGGGAGACAATATCTTGACTCTCATTACCTTTACAATGAGGAGTCTCAGACGACACAGAGAGAACCATCATTGATTTTTGTTGTCATTGATCCCCATAACATTCGACGTCAACACACTCTCATGTTACAGTGGATCTTACTATGTGACTATTGTAGTTGTTTTATACTAGCTAAAGACCTCTGAATTTTTTAGGCCATCAATGCCTACAAGCGTCCTTGCCTCTTTTAAGAGTATGTTCATCATCAGAATTTTCATTTGCCATTATCAAACCTCCCTAGAGGGCGTTGCATTTATCTACATCAGCATACAGCTTCAGTTACTGTCATACTTTTTTGAATTCCATGATACCAACATGGGGGTTGCTTGCCTCATTTGTATACATATTTTATTTTCCCCTATCTAGAGAAAGGTTTGGTCCCACAGTTTCCCCTCTCCCTCTGATGGGTCTCTCTTGCAGTGCCTCTCAACACTCTTTCTTACAATGGTACACTCAGTAGAAGAAACATTGATGTATTTTGGCTATACGTATGCTCCTAACCTCACACATCAGGGGGCATCTGTTATCACTGAAATTTCATTCACAAATGGTTATAGGAATAACAACATATCCAAACACCTATTAGTTCACCTGTAGCCCCAAAAATTCATTTCCAAATGGAAACAACTATACAACTGGTCAAAAAATTGACATGCACTAAAACACTAAAGGAAGCGCGTGCACGTGCGCAGGCCAAAGAATCCATAAGAGCGCACGTGCTCCCAATGCGCGATCGTGCACGGAAAAATATGGACACTCCTGTGAATGATGCATTTATGGTTCTTGTCGGCCCCTCACCCACTTCTGAACCAGCTCCCAACTTGATTTGACCCTCAAATTTGAGATGAATCCGAGTGGGGAGTTGGTCAAAGACTTAAGGGTTCCCTAAAGAGCCCCTTTTTCACACTAAAGACCAGTTGGATATTGCCTCAAAGACTTGCTATAAAAAGAGGCCATGGGTGCACTAATACTTCAAGAATCTCATTGTATTGTTATTATGCCTCTATTCTCCTACAAGAAACCTCTTTTCTTCTTGGAGCATATTAGCATGGTCTCATTAAGCTATTCACCTCACCTCTTGAGGGAATAAGATTAGATTTATTCACTGTTTTCTCTCTAGTTTACCATTTGTAAGAAGATCTCTCACATAGGGGACTCAAGAACCCTCCCAAGGAGGAAGAGGGGATCCATAAGTCCCCATTTTTCTGTGGTGTTTTCCCACTAATATACATCTCCATTAGTGGAATGAATATTGGTCATTTGTTTGATTGATTTTGGTTCTAACTTCCTTATGAATTTTAGTTTCATTTCTTTAGTTATTTCTTTAGTTGTTGTTAGCTTAGTTGTTTGTTTATTTCATGTTATTGAATCATTTGATTCATACACTAACCTCTGTCCCATCTAGCAGACCCAACTAGACTTGCAAGTTCCCTTCTTTTTCTGATTCAAGTGGTGAAAAGGACACAACAGGGGTAGAAAGTGTGTGTGGGAGGGAGAGAGAGAAATTCATACTAAGGAAATAGAGAGTGTGTGAGAGTGTGAGACGGAGAGAGAGGAAAATAAAAAGGGTGTTAGAGAGAGAGGTAAATTTAGGAGAGATGGGTAGATATTGGAGAGTTAGAGGAGAGATAGTGGCATGAGGGGGGAGATAAAGAGGTATGAGGGGGAAGGGAGAGTGTGTGAGAGTATGAGAGGGGAATAGATAAAGACAAAGAGGAGGGGTAGAGACAGAGAGGGGGGAGAGAGCAAGACAAAGAGGAGGGTAGAGACAGAGCGTGAGAGGGATGAGATAGAGAAAGAGAGGGGGTGTAGAGAGACAGATAGTTATAGGAAGGGAAGTAGAGAGGAAGACATAGAAGGGTGTAGCAAAAGAATGAGAGGAAGGGGGGATACAAGGAGATATTGAGAGGGGTAATAAAGAGAGAAAGAGGGGCAGCGAGAGAGTGAGACTTAGACTAATAACGAAGAGAGAGAGATAAAGAGTGGAATAGAGGTGGAAGAGAGAGGAGAGTGAGGGACAAAGGCACATAGAGAGAGAGGGAGGGAGTGGGGGAGAGATTCTAAGGATGTCAAGGTAAGGTCTATCTCTAGGTATTTTGATGCCTTGTGATGTATAAATGTTTCCATGTCTAGGTCTTATCATGTATAGGAGTGTGAGGGAGAGAGAGGGAGACAAAAATGATGGGTAGAGAGGGAGAGTGAGAGTTAGATAGAGAGGGGGGGGTGTAGATGTAGGAGAGGGAGGAAAAAGATAGAGAAGGAAGGAAATGTTTTCTAGGATCATGCATGTGTTCTTGGAGCGTCTGCATGCTCTAGAACACGTGCACGCTTGTTTGAATTCATTTTTTTTGGGAGAGATTGAAAAGGTGTATGCTAACTTGGTTGGCTCAAACTTAAGTTCGGGATGAAAAACTAGTGGTTTAGTCTGCAAATTCATAAAAACCTCCATTTTTGTTAATACCCCTCTATATCTTTGTCTTTGATGTTATTTTTCTATATGATAAGCAATTCATATGTTGATGAAATTATATACATAGAACGAGTTGGCTATGCAGATTTGGAATATATGAATTTAAAAAAAAAATGTTATTGTTTACTATTTTAATCTATTTTTGCCTTCACGTGTATCAAAATCCTAGAATACATACCTCTCGTATTTCTGCTATAACGTATTCTCAGCGTAACCATTTCTCAAATGAGTTATATGCAACATAAGAATATAACAATATAAAAAACAAATACAATTGTTTTGATCATTTTAAGACCCTTTTAGTTTGCACAAACAAAAGTCATTGTAATTTTAGGCATATGTTGACTTTGATAATTTAAAAATAAAATAAAATTAATATTAAATATTTCAAAAAAATACACGGCAAAAGAAAAATGGGTTCTCGACCATTATACAAGATTTTTAAATGAAATTCATCATTAAGACACTCAACACCTACACAAACGAAAACATATACCTTATATTTTGTTGGAAAAATAAGATACCACTTTTATAAAAAAACAAATTTGACCTAATTATTCACAATGTCTATGAATAAAATTTGTAGATATGGAAAGATGATTTAATTTCCTACGTTTCATATTCTTACACCATATTAAAAATCATTGTAAAAGTATCTTGAATAATCCTTCCATTTAACATATTGTTGGTTTTCAAGGTTTGCATTGCCACTAATGCGTCATGAGAGACCTATTATCACTTTGTAATTCCCGGAGGTTGTTGAAGGGTAGAATAAATTGATAGAGGTAACTATCAAAACCACTTTTGAAGATGGGATCTAGCCCTACCAGCTTCAGAGATGGATCTCTCTGTAAGATTTAGCTTTGTTTGAGTTCTCAACTATTACACTAGTTATGATAGTCTAAACTTGTTTGTTTGTTTGTAATATTTGGCTAAAAGAATGCATTAATTTTCCATTGCGCTATGGGGTTTGTATTAAAGATAAGGATCAGATTCAGATTTTTACAAGGTTTTCTTCATAGGGAAGGGTAGTAAAACTGTTGGATCTATTGAAATTAAATGAGGTGGATAATATAGAAAAGATATGAGATTCCACTAAGCAAAGGAGAAGTTAAAAATTCCCTTACTCAATTTCAGATGAAAACATATAGATCATTAAAATACCAGAAACAAAGTATAGAAGATAAATTATGTTCTATTGACTTCCTTTTAATGATTAGAATTTTAAATACATAAATGATCACAAAGAATAAGAAAACATTCAACAAAGAGAGAGAGACATCACCAACAATCTCACACAAGAATTCTATGAACAAGCTTGTTTTATTATTGGCTGATCCTTTGAAAAAATTACACAATAGCTCCTGGGTGCAAAAATCAACCCTCAATACTTCAAAGAAAGGAGTATTTATACAATTATTTACATATGATCCTGTCATAAATGACTAGGATATTATGGAGAAAATATCTAAGTAATTAGATCTCAAATTACAAAATATAGGAATTCTCTTGATTTGTTCGGATCTTTAGTGTTGATTTCGTGGAAAGTGGTTGGTGATTCATATGTTTAACTTTGGCTGGCTTCTCCAAGATGACTCGAACCTCAAAATTGTCTTTACTAAAATAAAGAACATAGATCTTCCCATCTCTTTTTACCTCGGATGGAAACCTTGAGTAACTTTTTGTATATCTCATCCATTTCAATATACTTGGCAAAAGTAGGCTTGGTGATGAAGATATGTTTTATCTCATGTTGAATACTCAGGTCCAATTGTAATGTCTCTAGGAAATCTTTACGAGTAATTCTTCCCTGTATCCCTTCAAACTTGGAACTGTCCTTTATCACTACATTGATCTTCTATTTTTAATATGACAGAGTGATTATCGTGTCATTGAGTATTAATAATCCAGGGAGACCTTTCTTGTGTATTAATTCAATCTTACTAAAAAATATCTACACTCCAATGTCCATCGCTTGAGCCTTCTCTTCTAGATGCAACATCAATCCTTTCTTGGACATGACCTTCTTGATCTCAAGGATGGTCTATGTCCTGTATTCAATCTCCATGTCTTCTAACTCCTTCTTGTTTTTGGAGTTTAGGAATCTGATGAGTTTAGTGGCCTCTATAGGTCTTTCTCCTAGCTCTTCTTTGATTTTCCCAATTGCTTCTCTAGCCTTCTGTACCAGTTCATGTTGTTCAAAGATGATCTATATGGATGGCCAGATTTCTTCCATAGACTTGTTGATATCCACCCATATGTTTTCCTTAGCTTCGACTAAGTTATTTTCCATGAAAGTCTATTTCTGTAGCTGTTGTAATTGTTGACTATGCCTCTGAGACTTATGCATTTCTACACGATGACTGTCATGGAACATAGAATTCATCTCTTGGAGGTTTTTTTCTTCTTCTTGCAGTTTTCTGATCTCTTCCCCTTGGAGGGACATGTCTTCCATAGACTTCACAATTTTCTCAAATGCATATGAAACTTGTACTGGGATTGCTAATGGAATCTCTACTGATGTAGCTACTTCTGTTGTTCTAACTACTGTCAGAGGGACTGCCTCCAATGGGATAATTGAAATCTGCACACTTTGTTCTTTCTCCTTTATTAGTTTATCCATTTCATCTTCCATCTCTCTTATCGATGCATTTTGTTCCATGATAAGATTGAACGTCTCCTCTTTTCGGCCTTCCATTTCAACCATCTCTTTTTCTTGTGAATCTTCAGTAGCCGGAAGATTCAGTTTATTTCTCAAAGATGTTATATCAACATTCTTCTTCTTAAATAATTCCTCATCTTCCTTGACATTTGGTGGGACATACCCAATCTTTAGCACCAATTCTTCTAGTGATTTGATCCTGTTGTCCTTGGCCAGAGAAGATATTTTCTCTAGTTTCAATTGGGAGTGAACGTTATTCAGAGACACCTGCAATTTTGAATTAGTCAATGAGGTGTTTGTCAAGGTGGAGAATATCATCTCCCTTGTTTTCCTGTGCATGTCCATTTTTTCCACTGAATGGACATCCTTCACATCAAACTCAAAAGAAGTCTTCTTGTAGTCAGCAGTTGTCTTGGGATGTCGAACTCATTCTTGTAGGAATTCCATTTGCATTCTTCCTTTCTCCGTGTCAATTGTTGAGCGCAGTATGTGTTGAGCAGTGGAGGTCTACTTCCAGAATTGAGAATATGTGTTGTTGTTTAGGAGTTCATTCCTCTATTTGATTTGTTTGTGCTTGTCAAATATATTTGACTCTATTTTCTCATGGTATGATTCAAGTGACATAGTAGTGTATGTTTTCTTTTAGATGAATATGTGGAAACTATGAACTGAATTTATGAAAAGGTTGAGGAATGTGGTCCCTCCATCACTATGATGGACTATATTTCTCGTTCTTTGAGTAGGTATGGTGTGTGACTGGTTTTAGCCCTTTTTCTGTAGACCTGGAAGTCTTCAGCTGACACCTCTGTGACTTAAGGGGGAAATTATTTCCTTGCTCTCTTTTATGTTTGTGTTTGAGGTGTGTTGGTATGTGAATCAGTGGCAGGGAGAGGCTGTTCTTTTGTTTCCAACAAAGTGTTCTCTTTCCATTCTGTCTGGTTCATATATTTTTCCACCACTGGATTTTTTATGTGGGCATAAGGAGTTCTCTTTTGTTTTACCATGAGCTCTCAGATGACATAAAATGGGTCATAATTCCATGTGAAACTCTGAGTGAAACTCTGAGTGAAACTCATCTTCTTCAAGAAGTTGTCTGCATCTTCTCTTGCATCTATGAGTTTTCATATGAAAGTACCAATTTGGGGCTTAATTCTAAGTTGTTGTTTCTTATTCACTAAAACAAAATGGATGTCATAAAAGTTCACCATCTTTCTGATGTATTCCAATGCAAAAATACTTACAAAGAGATATTTTGGCAGTCTGTAGGGTGGAAACTCAAATCTATACAATCTTATTTCAGTGTGGTTTTGATATAAGTACCAATCTATTGTTTTGGCTAGATGAGAGAGGTGAAGGATTCTCTGAAGTTCTTCATTCATCCTTGGCTCCATTCTTCTGCTCAACATGAAATCCATTGGGTGATAAATATGGTCTATTAAATCCCTAAAGTGGAATTCAATTGAATTTTTTATCACTAGTGAGGTCCATGAGGTCACTAACTGTGGGTTGCCTTCCTGATCCAATTTATGAAAATCACATGGAAACATGTTTGACTGAAAAAACACGAATAAATACACTAGAACTGACGAATATATGAACATTCCTTCTGTTGAAAACCTGAAAACTTGATCATGTATGTTATCAACCAGAAACTGACTGAAATCAAATTGAACTGTGGCTTTTTCTTCTGTTGAAAAAATGGACAGAAAACCTAATATAGGTTCATCTACTCATTCATCTGAGAAGTATCCTAACATGTAACAAAAAATAGAAATGATCCGGTTTTCCGTGATAGAGAAGATGGAGGATGGATAGGGAGGATTTTTCTAAGATGGAAGGTTGATGGTAAAGTTGAAATATATAAAGCTAGAGTAGTAGTAAATGGGTTTTCTGAGATGGAAGGTATATATTTCCATGAAAATTTTCACCGGTTGATAAGATTGTTTATGCTTTTGTTATGATAGAACTAGTTTCTTTACTTGATCTTGAGTTAGATTAGATAGATGTCAAAACAACAATTTTACATGGAGATTTGGATGAGAAGATATACATGGAATAACCATAAGGTTTTGTTTAGGATCACAAAAGAAGTTTTTCATGCAATCTCAAGAAATCATTGTATGGATTGAATAAATATCCTAGGAAATGGTACAAGAAGTTTGATTCCTTCATGGTGAGCGAAGTTTTACAAGAAGTGAGTATGACCATTGTATTTATTTTACAAGTTTAGAAAATATAATTTATTTATTATCTTGGTTTTACATGTTGACGACATGCTTAATGCAAGAAAAAGAATGGTTGACATCAATAGATTAAAGTATCAGATGTATAGGACTTTTGATATGAAGGTTCTTGTAGAAACAAAACAAATCTTGGGCATTGAAATACAAAGAGACAAAAAAATGGTTATCTTTTGATTTCACATCATAAGTATGTGGAGAAGATAGTAAAGTGAAACCGATAAATATCAATTTGGCTTCCCATTTTATGATTTCTTTATATTTATGTCTTGTAATAAAGAAGAAAAGGATTATATGTATCGTGTACCATATGCTAGTACAATAGGAAGTTTAATGTATGTGATGGTATGTACGAGACCTAACATTTCACATGTAGCTGGTGTTTTTAGTAGATACATGGAAAATCTAGCTAAAGAACATTCATAAGCAAGGAAATGAGTGCTTATTTATTTTCAAGGCACAAGTGATTATTCTATCACCTATAATGGTTGAACTGATTCTATCTAAGTTATGTTTATTCACATTTTGCAAGTGATTTTGAAACAAGGAGATCTACTTCAGGGTACATATTTACTCTTACAGGAGAAAGAGTTTGTTGGATGTCAAAGCTTCAAAACGTGGTTTCTTTATGCACTAATAAGTAAAAATATATAGTTTACATAGGTGTAAGGAGGAAATTTGGTCAAAGGGTATAGTGAGTGAGTTTGGAAAAGAATATGACAAGGTAAATGTAATGTTAAAATCCAAATTTTCTTGTATTGAAAATATGAATGTAACGGTGGTGTTGTGGTTCGTATAACCAAGACAGTTTTTGAACTCATGTAATGGAGGGAGTTCTTGAACATATGTAATGATGTAACCTATTGTATATCTATGAATCCTTGAGATACATTTAAAACTTTGAAGCTTGTTGAATAATAAGATACAAATATCATTTGCGATGAATGTTTCATTGAGGAAGTGTGAGGTTTTTACCTCGTAAATCTTTGTGTCTTTTTAATGTGTGCTTGCTAATTTATTTATCATTAATTTCAAGTGTTGCACTTCGTATATTCCTCTTTCATTTTCAACATTATATGATCTCATTTTCTGCTTTCAATTTCAACAATATATTCTATCATTCTCTGATGTACATAGTTACCAAGTATATGACATGGAAAACGTTAGTAGGAAGATTTTTCGATTCGAAAAGAAATTGGCATAAACTCTCTATTATTCTTTGCCAATTTCACAATCCATCATATAGATTGGAATTGAGAGCACAAATACTTTCCAAAATCACCACCAACCATTTGATCATTGTCATCAGATGCTACAAGGATAGGTCTATCCCTCGAACCCTTGCTAGAAACCCTGAAATTATAGACCATCATCTGCTACCAAAAAACCGAGAATTGTTGTGCAAACAAATCAAATTTCACAAACAATTTGACCTAGTCAAATGATTTAATGAATTTTCGACTTCATTTAGCCGATTCGAATGAATTTGGTAACTATGCTTATATATGCTCTCATGAAAGAACCCCGTCCTACTTGAATGTTGTCGTCTTCCATCACTCTATCCATCTCTCTCATTGTGAAACGTTAATGCGATAGGCACCCTTGATCAACTAACCCTTTCTTCCTATAGTTGACTTCTTTTCACATGGTTGCTTCGAATGATTCTTCCCCAAACCAGTGCCCGAATTGTTGCATTTCCTTGTAGTTATACCTCTAGTCCAATGAAATAAAACACCACATTTGAATAACATTAATGATGTAAAATTCTCATATATGCGATAAACACATGTGTATCCTAGAAAACAGGTTAAGCAACCATCATTAAGTTTGTTTTCAACATATAGTATAAATGGAATGAAAATGCTAGTTAAACATGTATCCTAGAATAACCATATGACAATAATCAACCCTATAAAATAATTATATGAAATCAATTTTATTTCAACATATAAAAAAATCATATGGCATCATTATATAGTTCTTGATTCCACAATATTCCATGTCCACAATTATAATAATATCATAAATTATTAAAAACTAAAATAATATGTCTGATTGACAAAATTGAGGTGCTACAATATATATATATATATATCACAGAATGAGACACTAGCACAACGTGAATTCGATATACAAATGGAAGTAAGAAAATGGGATCCTATGCGTAAGAAATGACTCTGGTGATTTACGCGAAGTATCAATCCAGATCTATTCTTTAGTTCCAACTTCAATTTTTTTAGGACTTCGAAACAAGTAAATTTGGAAACAATTTAGAAATCCATGATACAATTTTGATAAATGTTCCCTTATGGGAAATATTTGATTAAGTATAAGTATCCTGAGAAACACCCCACAAGGAAGGGAGGCCAATCATACTGAAAATTGTTGAAATATTACTGGAAACAATTTAGAAATCCATCATATAGTTTTTATAAATGTTCTCTTACCGGAAATATAGATGATATACCTTCAGGACCAGAGAAACACATAATAAGAAACAATTAAGTATCACTAGCATGAGAAACACCCAACAAGGCCTGGAGGCCAATCATACTGGAGATGGTTGAAAGTTGGCTAGAAACAATGTAGAAATCCATGATATAGTTTTGATAAATGTTCTCTTACGGGAAATATGGGAGAAATCGCTTCAGGAGTTGAGAAACAAATAATAAGCAATGATTAATTATGACTAGACAGACCAACACCCAACAAGGATAGGAGGCCAATCATGCGACATATGGTCAAAATATTACCCATTGTTCTGATACTTGCTAGGTTAAAAGATGAAAAAAAAGATTTAATTTTTATTAGAAGAAGTTGCACAAAATCATGAGTGTATGCTTATAAAAATGGTAAATCCATAATGGTAAAACTTAATTGACTAAGTGGTCAATGAAGGTTGCATAGGAATTCTTCACAAAAGAATAACCATCTATTACATGAGTTTAAAAACCGTGTAACAACACTTGTAAGCTACACCGAGGTGTTTCAACAACGTGTTTTGGCTGCGTGTTTCAGCAGCGCATGTAAGCTACAAAGAGGTGTTTCAACAACATGTTTCAACAAATAATAAAAGGATATTACAAAAAAAAATCTTAAGTAAATCACTCCTGCATCTTACACAAAGATTGATACTATGTTATACAACAATATTTTCAACAGGTGTTTTAGCAGAGAGTAAAAATGAATTTACAACATGGGAATCATAATAGTAGACTAAAAAAACATGGGAATCATAATAGTAGACTAAAAAAACATGTTACAACAACAAAATGACTTCATTGAATCCTTCCCTACAACAATAAATCCACCCATTACTTATGTAATAAATCTAAATAACATTCTACAACAAAAGACTACACAACTTTAAGGATTTAACTGAAGTTTTCAAACAAAAAACATGGTATGCATGCTACAACAAAATAAATTACTCTGCAACAAATATGAACATCATCATGAGTTTACAAACTCAGATACAAACATAAACAAAGTATAAAATCCCCTGATAACACTCTATTTCTTCTCTATGTCTCTGTATACCTGTGCATCTATAAAATCTAAATTACATGGATGTATATATACTGATTCAATAAGTCGGTTAGCTTTCCTCTTTTCTATACCTAAGTCAAATTTGGATTTTCCAAAACATTAATATCTCATTGCCCCTTTCAAATTCGATCAGTCAGAAATAAAACGGTACGACGATGATGATCATTAAATGAATAAGGAGGTGTTAATAAATTTATGGGTGGTGGTATCTCTTCAAAATTTGATCGACTGAGATAAGTCATCTTTTTGGTGGTGAATGATTAATTTCTGATATTCTCCCCCTTCATCATTTCACTGAAAAATAAAAACTTTGCAGTATTACAGTTCACAAGCCCCAATGTTCTTTCTGTGTATTTCAAATAATTTCTTGGCTAAGGACTTTGTAAATATGTCTTCGAAATGGTCTTCAGATTTGCAAAACTCTACGAAAATTTCATCATTGTTTATCAGCTCTCGAATAAAATGATATTTTTCATCAATATGCTTAGTTTTCACGCGGAAAAAATGATTACGTGATAGTGCAATGGATGATTTATCCCTGTGATTACAAAAGTCCAGAAATAAATTTATCCCTGTGATGCTTTACAAGTATACAACTCTCACATGAGCTTGTTGGTTGTTGAATAGTGAGCAACCCCTTCACCATTTTATTCTTCTGTAGCAAATATAAACCTCCAAAATGTAAATGGCCATATCTCAAATGCCATAAACATGAATCATACAAACCTTTAGCTTTATAAGCATTCAAAGATTCAGTCAAATCATTTTTCATAATAAGTGGAAATATTCTATTCTTTGTCATTTGTACTCTGGAAATCAACTACTTACTTGGATACTTATCATAAATTGTACATACCTTTTTCTTGAAGAACACTATGTACATTTTCTCTATTAGTTGTCCAACACTTAACATATTTCATTTCATCCTAGGTACATAATAAACATCATCTATTTTTATTCTTTCAACATTCTTAGTATAAAAAAAAATCACACCTTTACTCTTACCTATGCAACTACAGATTCATCAACCACACACAAAAAAAATATACGAACCAATTTCTCATGTGCCACATCCATAGAATATGGGCATTACATTCATCATTTCCCGTCTATCCCATACATCCACCACACATTAGCCGTAGATCACCAAACATATATGCCCGATCTTCCTCTGACACTCCATACCAATGCTCCAGTGAATGTAATTCATTATACTTCTTCATCAATCCTTGAGAAAAGGGGAGGTCCAGGTCCTCCCACCAAACTACTGCTCGATCACCAATAGTGTTGGTGCAACTGGGATGGAATTTTGGCCCACTATCCATATCTAAGAAATTTTCCCCACTTTCATTCTTTGGTACACAATCCCATAAGCTTCGTTTTTCGAACCATTTTCGTCCACTTACATAGTCATTTTCCTCGGGTTATTATTTTTACTTTTCCCCAATGGAGCATCTTTCCATGACACACCTAGGTACTCTTGCTCATGTTCAAAATGATCAAATAACTGTTATATGTTATTTATTTTCAGATATTGGTCAAGTCAAGTATTTGGTTTTCATGTGTGTAGGTACTTGGTCATCGCACAACAGCGTGGCCCCTTCAGGTATATGATTGACACTGACATGTAATCATTGCCTCTGAATCTCAATTTCATCTCCAGTCATACCCTCTGACATTTTCCTTTATGGTCCCTATATCTGGCTCTGCAGTATTGTCACCTTCGCTGCAATTTGGTACTGTCACCCGGTAACACTCTACCCCACATGAGTTGTCCCATTCATAGTCCCCTTCGTCACTTTGACACTCATGCTTCTTTCACCCCTTAGGTATGGGAGTCCCAATAGTCTTATGCATTTCCACAAATCAACCACATAATCCTTCTCCTCATTTTTCTAATATTTCCCAAAGGACTCTTAGATTATCTCATCCCGGTTCTATTTTAACTGCACCTTTGCAATACCATTTAGCCCTCCATTTCATTCACAAATCAATTTTCCCACCTACACATTGCCCTCCATTCATTTACCTCATTCAGAAACTCACCCATGGGCCCCCCACCCTCCACTAGGTCTTCACGCAACTTGTGCCCTCACAGGCCAAGCCATCTTTCCTCGAGGCACCTATTTCTGTATCTGTACACTCATCCCAAATTGTTCTTTATTTATTTGGTAAATTGTAAAAGCCTTTGCTTTCAGAATTTACATAGCGTTTTTTTTTGCCCTTGGCGACCTTCTTTTTCTGGCAACGCAACCCATGTCACCCTTGGTTGGGGAATTCGTTATCTTCTACTCCCGTTGACATCGACCATAAACCCCGAGTCTCCCGCAATCCATGTACCCTTGATCTCTGAGTTTTTCCACTTTGTCACGCCTTTGGCACAATTTAACCCACATCTAGTCGTCCCCCTGACACTAGATCCAGTTTCACAGTTTCTTCCACTCATCCTTCACATATATCCCCAACCATGGGAAGCCTTGAGTCTCACTACATCTCAACTTCATCCATTCTTTTTATCAGTTCCTCATCTTATCCGGTGGATTTCATGAAGATTTTTTTATTCTTGGAGTTGCGTCTCCCTCTCTATCGACATCAACACAGTTTCCAGAAGGGAGACAGTATCTTGACTCTCATTACCCTTACAATGAGGAGTCTCTAACAACATAGAGAGAACCATCATTACTCTCGGTTGTCGTTAACCCCCACAACATTCAACATCAACACACTCTCATTTTACAGTGGATCTTACCACGTGACTATTGTAGTTGTTTTATATTAGCAGAAGACCTCTAAATTTTTTAGGCCATCAATGCCTACAAGCATCCTTGCCTCTTTTAAGAGTATGTTCACCATCAGAATTATCATCTGCCATTATCAAACCACCCTAGAGGGCATTGCAGTTATCTACATCGGCATACAACTTCAGTTACTGTCATACTTTTTTGAGTTACATGATACCAGCATGGGGCATGCTCACCTCATTTGTATACAGATTTTATATTCCCCTACCTAGAGAACGGTTTGGTCCCACAATTTCCCCTCTCCCTCTGATGGGTCGCTCTTGTAGTGCCTCTCAACACTCTTTCTTACAATGGTACACTCAGTAGAAGAAACATTGACATATTTCGGCTATACGTATGCTCCTAACCTCACACATTAGGGGGCATCTAATATCACTGAAATTTCGTTCACAAATGGTTATAGGAATAATAACATCTCCAAACACCTATTAGTTCACCTGCAACCCCAAAAATGCATTTCAAAATGGAAAAAACTATACAACTGGTCAAAAAATTGACATGCACTAAAACACTAAAGGAAGTACGTGCATGTGCACAGGCCAAAGAAGCCATAAGAGTGCACATTCTCCTGATGCGCGACCGTGCATGAAAAAATCTGCACATTCCTGTGAATGACACATTTATGGTTCTTGTCGGCCCCTCACCCACTTCTGAACCAACTCGCAACTTGATTTGACCCTCAAATCTGAGATGAATACGAGTGCGGGGCTGGTCAAAGACTTAAGGGTTCCCTAAAGAGCCCCTTGTTCACACTAAAGACCAGTTGGATATTGCCTCAAAGACTTGCTATAAAAAGAGGCCATGGGTGCACTAATACTTCAATAATCTTATTGTATTGTTATTATGCCTCTATTCTCCTACAAGAAACCTCTTTTCTTCTTGGAGCATATTAGCATCATCTAATTAAGCTATTCACCTCACCTCTTGAGGGAATAAGCTTGGATTTATTCACCATTTTCTTTCTAGTTTACCATTTGTAAAATAATCTCTCACATAGGGGACTCAAGAACCCTCCCAAGGAGGAAGAGGGGATCCATAAGTCCTCCTTTTTCTATGGTGTTTTCCGACTAATATACTTCTCCATTAGTGGCATTAATATTGGTCATTTGTTTGATTGATTTTAGTTCTAAATTCCTTATGAATTTTAGTTTCATTTCTTTAGTTGTTTTTAGCTTAGTTGTTTGTTTATTTCATGTGATTGAATCATTTGATTCATACACTAACCTCTGTCCCATCTAGAAAACCCAACTAGACCTGCAAGTTCCCTTATTTTTCTCATTCAAGTGGTGAAAAGGACACAACATGGATAGAAAGTGTGCATGGGAGGGAGAGAGAGAAATCCATACTAAGGAAATAGAGAGTGTGTGAGAGTGTGAGAGGTGGAGAGAGGAAAATAAAAAGGGTGTTAGAGATAGGTAAATTTAGGAGAGATGGGTAGATGTTGGAGAGGTAGAGGAGAGATAGTGGCATGAGGGGGGAGATAAAGAGGGATGAGGGGGGAGAGAGAGTGGGTGAGAGTGTGAGAGGGGGACAGAGAAAGACAAAGAGGAGGGGTAGAGACAGAGAGGGGGGAGAGAGCAAGACAAAGAGGAGGGAAGAGATAGAGTGTGAGAGGAACGATATGGAGAAAGAGAAGGGGTGTAGAGAGATAGATAGTTAGAGGAAGGGAAGTAGAGAGGGAGACATAGAAGGGCGTAGCAAAAGAATGAGAGGAAAGGGGGGATACAAGGAGATATTGAGAGGGGGAATAGAGAGAGAAAGAGGGGCAGAGA